>NQII01003497.1:114145-225561 GCA_002778355.1 Clitarchus hookeri | reverse complement strand
ATATATATATATATATATATATATATAGAAATTAGTTTAAAACCGCCTGGTATTCTGCTCCATTCTGTAAAGATTATTATTTGCTTCTGCCCAGTTCCTTGTGGGATAATGAACACATTCTCCCCATGCCTATATATTTCTGAATCTATATCACCCGTAAGGCAGAACGAGTAGGTAATTAGTTTCTTTAGTCCGGTATGTTGGGTGTTCTTTAATGCATTATTATCAGCGACTGCAGTCAAATGGCGGCTTAAGTTACCATAAGTAGTTAAAAATTGCGCAAACCCGCTTCATATTTTTCCATTCCAAAATGAGCCTTCTCAAAGCTGTCAGTTCTCACTTATCTTCTCTTTTCGTGGTAAAGTGAGTACTTTTGAAAGCCCTTTCATTTGGAATAATAGTCAATAAAAATATATTTTTTATCCGTAGACGTTAACTTCTGAGTGCGGTGGAATATAGACACTGTGTTTATAATTTACATGACAAAATTTATTTTAAAAAGTGGTTAAAGGATTAAAAATGTATGGAAGAAAAATGCAACCAGGGCCTCAAAAGTCCTCATTTTATCGTGAAAATACCATAAAGAGAGTTTTTCATATCCTTTGAAGACTCTCACCTTCTGTGATTGGATAAACCTCTTCACACTGTAGAGCCATCCCGTGAACGATATCATGCATTTCCTCTTCCGATATCGCCTGAAACATGAAAGTTCAGACGTAACTACTTTTCACTACAACAAATACACTATGAAGGTATTACGAATGTATTACGTTATTTTTTGTAGTATATAAACGAATGTATTGATGACCCGCAAGTTTACTTCAATACTGCGAGGATCTGAAGACAAATATGTAATTTCGTTACTGTACATTCACTTGAGTTGTGGATGTTAAAGAAACACAATATAAGCGTAGTTGGTTAGCGTTCGAAGTTTTAACCTGTCCATGCGCATTGTAGACAATTATCTACATGTTGCACAGGAAGGTTATATTTGACGTTTACTGTACACTGCAAAGCTCAGTGCCTAATGAGCTTCCCTTGGGGGTAACTGGTTCACATCCCTGTTCACCGAACAAACGTCTACAGCTCATTGCCTGATATATCGAAGCAAGTTCTTTGCCAGCTTGAGTACATCATGCATCAAAGTATTTCTTATTTGCAACACCACATACCTTAAATAATTGTGGAGATGAAAGTGTCAGACCCACCTCACTATCAGCATGAGTGTGTTACAATAGAAACTTGAAACAGTGATGAATAAGCTTAATCAGTGAAAACAGTGAAAAGTATGCAACTGTTATTCAGTGCCAGATAACTAGTTAATATAGTGGCTGAATTTCACTGATTTATTTGTGATTCCCACTGAACGT
Source organism: Clitarchus hookeri (assembly GCA_002778355.1). NCBI lineage: Eukaryota > Metazoa > Arthropoda > Insecta > Phasmatodea > Phasmatidae > Clitarchus > Clitarchus hookeri. The sequence continues at coordinate 224,191 of NQII01003497.1, read as the reverse complement.
CAAGAATGCCATTGTTATAAGTAACTGGTTTCTAGTTAATTTGCTTGATTCGCCGGTCAGCAGTAGTTTAGTCTATCGATTGACTTTCAACGAATTTTATTTCACTGGTTGATGTCACTGATTTGGACTTAGAGTGTACAATTGCAATTTTTATAATCCAATAATGAATGCTATTAAATCAGTTATGACCCACTCGAATAACGTGAATAGACAGTTTTTTTTTCCTTCAGTTAAAGTGAATTTAAACATCTCACACTCGTATTTATACTCCGAAAGCTAATGAGTATAAACCATGATCATTTTCGTTCATAGCCGTTTGTTGTATTATCAGCGTACGCAAAGGAGAGGGACAAAACTTAGTGCACGAGAGATATTAATACGTTATTCCTGCAATATTTTGTTCTGCTTTCACTTAAAACAATGGCTAAACATTACATTTAGAACACGTTCTAGCATTTGTATGGTCGCCCACCTGTCTGGTGCGCTTAGACGCCACACATTGGCATATGTGTAGGTACAAACATATGCTCTAAGTCCCAGCGCTACGCAGAAGTAACTGTTGCCAACAGTGAGAGGAACCATACATACCATAAGGTATTCTCTACTATGACGAATATAAAGAGGTGGACCACGGTGGTGTAGGGGCCAGGCTACCCGCACCCCAACTAGGCGAACCAGGTTGATTCGCAGCGGGGTCACTCCCGGATTCTCGCATGTGGGAATCGTGCCGAACAATGCCACTGGTCGACGGGTTTTCTCTGGGATCTCCCTTTCCCCCCGCTTCTCCACACTCACCTCACTTCACCCTCATCGGCTCTGAAGATCTCGATTTTAAGAGCCACCCAAATCTCTCTCTACTCCTCCTCTTCCTGAGTTCCAGGTGCAGACCCCTGAGAGATGATTTTGTATGGAAAATGGAGTAGAAAACATAATACGCCATTTGGGAATTCAAAGTAGTTATTTGCAAAATGGCAAAGACTACGTGAGACGAAACAACGTATTCGGGAATAGTGCTACCATGATTTGACATCTGCATCTGTGATAATTTGGCGGGTGAAAACATAGCAAGTCATTAGTAAGTTATGAGGTTGCCATGTAATTAACACACATGTGTTTCTCGTCGATGTTTATCCATTGTTATGACGTGATATTCATATGTGCATTAAGTGTCCCGCCAGCATGTCGCTTGAACTGAACTTCCTTTTCCTTTTGTAGAGTGCTTGAAATCCTGGTTTTTTGACGAAACTCTTAAACGAACCCCGAGTATGTTTAACTACGAAAAGGCATCATACCCCATACGGAGATGGAATGGTACTTAAAAGTGACCACGCTTGCTGTAAATATTATTTTGGAGCCCTCCGATATAGTTAAAAACGTATTTTTCAACTGCCGTAAACGTTATATAATATAACTGCTCATATGTAAATTTACTTGTAAATGTACATTTCACCGTAATCTTTCTCTGATCCGAGATACAGCAGGTATATTTAATAGCGCTGAATTACAAATCACCGTAGACGAGCATTTTTTTAACTTCAGCGTTAACACAGCTACGATTNTATATTTAATAGCGCTGAATTACAAATCACCGTAGACGAGCATTTTTTTAACTTCAGCGTTAACACAGCTACGATTAAAAAAAGTTGAGGGTGAGTTTAATGCCAAGTTCACATAACGCGCACAGAACAGAAAGAAAGATAATGACACCAGTCCCCGGCTGATAGCCATTACTGGTAGAAATGATGGGGATTTTAGAACATATATGTGTATNTATATTTAATAGCGCTGAATTACAAATCACCGTAGACGAGCATTTTTTTAACTTCAGCGTTAACACAGCTACGATTTAAAAAAAAGTTGAGGGTGAGTTTAATGCCAAGTTCACATAACGCGCACAGAACAGAAAGAGAGATAATGACACCAGTCCCCGGCTGATAGCCATTACTGGTAGAAATGATGGGGATTTTAGAACATATATGTATATNGAGATAATGACACCAGTCCCCGGCTGATAGCCATTACTGGTAGAAATGATGGGGATTTTAGAACATATATGTATATTGTCGAAATATAAAATCCAAAGTTTATAGAATTAAATAGTTTTGTATTATAATATGACAAATTAGTTGTCATGTTATTAAGATCATATGGTTGCCTAGGTATAAAATTTTAATTTGTCAGTTCATGAAATTCCCTTCGTGTTCTTCCCAAGGGCAACCTCGTTCCGACCCATTTCCTTCCCTGTCGGTGACTGAGGGTTGGAGTAGTACTTCATGAGGTGTCCAGTTTGATTTTCGTTGTTTTTGCTGTTGTTATTGTTGTTGTTATTATTACTGCTGTTGTTATTACTGTACTGTGCTATTTCCATATTATTTTGTCAGTAATTGTAAAATTGTAACGCGTACGACGTTAAGTTCAGTTTGAATTTGCTTTAAGAGGGTGCGTGAATGGCCGGGTGCCGGTGTCACAAAGACGGCTGGCATCTCCCAGCGCCGCGTCTCGTGTCACAGAGGAACGGTCCTCGTCGAAGAACTCACCGACGAGGGACCGCATGCACGCCAGACACGCTTTACTGATGTAGGGCTCAGGAGAAGGACCTCATCTTCCCTGGCCGGTAGGAGCGTGACGTTTTCCACGCACAGTTCTAATGTTCCACAAACAGGGCACGGCCGTAAACATTTTTTTTTTACTACGAGTTAATGATAGCTCTCCTTCGCTTGTTTAACAAACAGTTAAATGCATGGTGAATTTTCTAAATACGCGTATTAACAAAACTCAATATGTATGTGTTTCCACGCTGTTCCATAGTACATTTTCCCACGTTTTACAGGTAATAAACGTCCTTTATTTGCTTACGAATTTAGAAAATAATTTACATTGTATTTTTAAAAAACCTATAAATTATTTTATATTACGCATTTCCTCTGCACATTAAGATACCGGAGTTATTTTGCAGATTCATTTACTCATAGCGTAGATTCGACAGTCCTGTGCGTATTCTAGCGTCAGTTATTTGTGCATTGGCTATTGACCCACTAAGTAGTGATTTATAAGTCACATAGTCTAACAGGGGTTTCGGTTCTTATTTCCTTGAAGTTTTATTTTTTAAATAATTTACACTCCAACAGAACATGTCAAATAACCTGTGATCCAGTTACCAAAGTAACTTGAATGTGCACATTTCTGAAGTTTAGCTAATGAAATTATTCTGCCCGTATGAAATATCCTCAGGAATAGGCGGATGAAATGGATAGAATGATAGATCGATGAAATAGTTGACTATAATGAGAAATTAATAAATAATGAACGTATGAAAGATGTAAGAATAAATCATTTTCAAATAAAATAAATAATCATGAACTTAATAAATNAGAATGATAGATCGATGAAATAGTTGACTATAATGAGAAATTAATAAATAATGAACGTATGAAAGATGTAAGAATAAATCATTTTCAAATAAAATAAATAATCATGAACTTAATAAATTATCCATAACAAAATTTGTAAATATTTAATTGATAAATTAATTAATATTAAAAAGGTATGGTTTAGAGATTGAATTAATAATATAATTAAGTAAGAATAGCTTGATTGATTGATAAATGAATCGATTAATGTCTAGATGAACGGATGGAATGATAGATATATTGGTGTAGGAATGAATGATACATAAATGAATGGAAGATACATAAATGAATGGATGATGCATAAATGAATGGATGATACAAAATGAATGGATGATGTTTGAATGAATTGTTGATGCATGAATGAATGGGTGATGCAGATAGAATGGATGATGAATGAATNTGAATGGATGATGTTTGAATGAATTGTTGATGCATGAATGAATGGGTGATGCAGATAGAATGGATGATGAATGAATGAGTGGAAGATGCTTGAAAGAATGGATGATACATTATTTAATGAGTGAAGCATAAAATAATGGTTAAGGAATGAATCATCGAAGCAATGTCCTAACCGTTGGACGTAGATGAAAAATTCAGATGTCGTTTGTTTATGGTTAAAAACTCTCCTAAGAAGAAATTTTTTGAATTCAACACTTGGGTGAAAAGGAGTAAAGAATATTTTCACGGAATCCTCATTATCTACTATTCCTGAATACTTATCGCCGTGGTTTATTTTGCTTATAAAGACTGTCTATAAAAATGCCTAAACGTGTATGTAAGGATTTTTTAAAATCTAAACTTTGAGAGGTAAAAAAACAATGAGCGAAATATGGTTTTAGGTACTACAGTATCTATTCTCTCTCATTGAGCTTCCGCAGCGTTTTTGCTTCAAAAGAGTTATTTATACGAACGCTGAAAACTGTTTCAAATAAATTTTATATTTTTTATTTTCAGCGGAGAACCGTTATCGTGGTAATAAAATAGCTACTATCATTAAAGAAATACCTGGTACCTACGTTGTGTAATTTGCGAGGGCGTATTCGTGAGCGGAAAACTAGTTTATACATAATTTAAGACCTTTACACGATAGTTGAACATTTAGCGATTCCATGACGTCATTTAATAAAAGCGTGGAAGCTTAGTTACAGGTCAGTGGGCAATGCTACGTTATACATATTTCTGCTGGAGAGCTGCAAACAGGAAAACGTGCAGGGCTTTCGAGAAGTGTCCAATTAACGATGAACGAATTATTGACAGAATAAAACCTAGTAATAAGCGAAATACCACTACAGTGCTAAGCTATAATGCGTATGACAGAACTTGCAGAAGTAGTCTTACCACGGAGCACGAGGCGGAAACGGCCAGAAGAACGAGGATCGTCAGTCGCGCCATGTCGTGGAGATCGGTGACTGGTCGCGCGGCTCCGCACGCTATAGTTCTTATACACACAGTTTTCTCCCCCGACCTTGGCGGCGTACTCGCCCCACAGTCACGGCTGTCATTACATCCGTCTCCGCGCATGGTTGCAGTCGAAAATTCAACCGTTGCGCAAACGTAATTAGCGTGTGCGCGGTTTGCGCGGTTCGTACAAATGAGCGAAGCTGCGCGAAGACACATGACGGCGCTCTTCGTGTTTAAGTAGATCACGGTTAATTGAGAATTTTAGCTAAAGATCTACTTTCCTCCTCATTTCAGGGGCCGCGGTGGTGTAGTGGTTAGACTACTCTCGTCCCATCTAGGCAAACCGAGTTCGATTCCCGGCGGAGTCGCTCTCCCGGATTTTTCGCATATGAGAAACGTGCCGGATGATGCCGCTGATTGGCGGTTTTTCTCGGGATCTTCCGTTTCCCCGGCCCTTGCATTCCGGAGTTGCCCCGTATTCACCTAACTTCGCCATCATCAGCTCTCAAGACCTCAGCGTTAAGAGCCGCCCATATATCTCCAATCCCCTTCATTTCGCATATTTCCGCCGTATGTAAAAAATACATTGCTAAGGGCTTTAAGTCTTAATTATCGTGCACGTAAAATAGGTGGGAACGTTAACGTGTTACTGACATACAAATTCGTACTCTAAAGTGCATAGAGAAAAAAATTACACCAACTTGAATTTCCATAAATTGAAACATCACGCTCGCAATACAACATCACGTTTCAGAACTTCATACATTCGCAAAAGTATTGATCACCCTTAAGGCGCAATTGCAGAGGTCCGTAGGTGAATACAGGCACAGGACATGGTAGTATGTATACAGAAAAGAACCAAAACAATGTACCACACGAAGCATATATTGCAGAGGAACAACGCTTTCGTACCAGAAAGCCAAATAAATAATTTCGGCATTCATAAATATATAAACCAAACAATACTTTTTTCAACGTTAAGACATGGATCTAATTTTCCCTCCATTGTTACCAACTTAACTGGGCGTATGCCATTTAGCGTNTTTTTTCAACGTTAAGACATGGATCTAATTTTCCCTCCATTGTTACCAACTTAACTGGGCGTATGCCATTTAGCGTGGTCGTTCAAATATAGGCAGGTATAGGCAGTGACATTTTTCATGTGTTTCATTCAAATGTGCTCATTTTACCTTGAACAGCCTGTAAATGGTATTACAGTTTTAACCAACTTAGAATACTAGGAGAATAGATTGTATTGAGTTCAGCGTGAATCTAAACCAATCTAAGACACAATTTGTATGAGTTTTTCTAAAAGTAAAGATTACTTACAATACAGCACGAATATGTCTTGTTATAGTTAAGCTGAACCCTACCTTACTTAGGGTAACATGTTAGTAGATGTTCTAACAATGTGAACTAACTTATAATAGAAGGTAAGTATTTTTAGAGTTCACCTGAATCCAAACAAAACTATGAGAATAGGTTTATAAGTGGTTTCTTATAGTACAAACTTATCAGAAAAATAGGTAGATATTTTTTTTAATTTTACCTATATTTTGATCAATGTAGTTTGTTTTCCGATCATACTAACGCAAACACACTGAAGAAAGCATTTTTGTGGTGATCAAAAAACATTTTATAGCGACCACAAAATTCTTTTGTCAATATACACATGACAATAGATTTTGTGGTGCCAACAAATATTTTTGTAATTCCAGTATTTAGTGGAAACTACAAAATGAAGTTTGTGGTCACCTATAAATTCAGTGTATTTGTAGGCAAAGACGTGTTCTTTAGTCGCAGATTTTGTAGATAGGCATGGTTCAACAACCACTAAACACTAAATTTGAAGTCGTCATGATTGGAATTTCAACCTTGTACCTCTCAACTGCGAGCTCAGCGTGTAACCGTTACGCTACCTTGCTCGACGTTAAAAAACTTTCTTCAGCATGAATATAAAAAGAAATCTAATAAGTGGCACACACGACAAGACTTGCACACTTCACCTCATGGAAAGTTAATTGACTGGAATAATTTACGTGTAACATTGACTCATTTGGAATTAAGGAAGTATATCATTCGTTCATAAGTACTTAATAATATCCCTCATGTTTTAGTTCGTAACTCGATGCAAAGAACTGAACACAGACAAATATGGCGTCGTGGCCAGACATAAGTGGCCACTTCGAATATGCCAGAGCGCATGCGCAGAATAAAAAGACTGTAGTTTTGCAGTCGCAGCAAAATGTTTTGCTGTGGATGACATGAATGCTGTTTCTGCAAACTAAATATTTCGTGCCAACCAAAAAATATTTTTTCAATAAAAAAATATGTTACTGACCACTAAATAGCTTTCGTACTAGTCAATCTACGTGTTATTGGGCACCACAATATGTTTTTCACCAACAACAAAATTCCGCCTTGGATAGCATCAACCAAACATTTTTTGTAGCCACTAACAAATCTTTTTTTTTCAGTGCATGCATAATTAAAGGCTGTTCACGGTAAAGTCAGCATTCCTGAAATCGACCTTTGAAAATNATTTTTTTTTCAGTGCATGCATAATTAAAGGCTGTTCACGGTAAAGTCAGCATTCCTGAAATCGACCTTTGAAAATAATTACTGCCCATGCTAGTACAGTAAGTCCTGGTGCGCAGTCTCTCTTTTAAGTTGGCAGAAAGTTAACCAATAAGAATAGTTCTAAGACTTAGTGTTGTATTGAGAGTGGAACATGTATAGTCTATTCAAAGTTTCGTCACACTTTTTGAATCAAACCTATGAAAATTTACACCATGTATAAAGTGATTGGTTGTTTCTTAAACATTTAATATATCATAAGCGATTTATATTTGTATTAAAATTAAGATACCTAATTTGTTATTAAAATGGAAATGTTCTTATATTTTATTTATAAATCAAAATACTTCTTTTAAATTAATATGAACAAAACAGGGAGAAAATAGGTGTGTTGGTAATGCCTAATAATAAATAGTTCTTATGCAAAATATTATTACAAACTGAGTGCGCACGAATGCGGTTCATTATCCCTTTGAAGGCGTCAGTCTTGATTAGCCGGGCTTTCTTACTCAGCNAACTGAGTGCGCACGAATGCGGTTCATTATCCCTTTGAAGGCGTCAGTCTTGATTAGCCGGGCTTTCTTACTCAGCCGACTGTAAATAGCGTAACGCAGTTTTTAGAATTGCTTCAGTACACACAGCGCCGAATTGTTTTGGTAATGCCAACCTGGCAACAGTAAATTTGGTAAAGTTTTTATATGCGGCGTTAAAAAAGTATTCTAGTGTCGTCACGCATGCAACTCACATGATAGAGAACTCGTTCGCGTTGTCACACATCGTCACACTAAAGAATTTTGCGTCCACCGTGTTACATTAAACATATATTAAGCCTTATATATAGCGAGAGTGCACAACATGACATGAAAAGTAAACCTAAGCATTTCTTACGAAAGTGCTAACATAACCGTGAACCACTCATAAGCTCATTACCGCAGTACTTCACAAACCCAAGCGCAGTAGGACGGACACATCTTTCTTAAGGCGCTCTTCAAGATATTGTACAGACGTAGGTGTATCAGACATGAAAATATTTCGTGTTAAGTCAAGAACGGTATCCAGCAGCCGTTAAAAAATTCACTGACAACTACATAGGTAGCGTTTAACACGGGAAAAAACTATGTGGATTCCTTGGATTTCCTGGTAANCAAAATTCACTGACAACTACATAGGTAGCGTTTAACACGGGAAAAAACTATGTGGATTCCTTGGATTTCCTGGTAAAAAATTTTTGCGCATTGTCAACGATCGTAGGAAATAGTCCGTAGTTGTTAGGGAGTTTCCTCTTGTCCCAGTCCATGATTGCTGTTATTTTTATCCGCTTCCTCGCTACGCCGGCCTTGACCGCCTATTGGCCAATCTTTTATACGCTTCAGAGTATTGTTGTCGTCGGGGAACTCCATACGTGTAAGTCCGCGCACAGGAAGTGTGTTCTTTTTTTTTTGTCAGGAGTAATTTATGGCGGGAACCCTGCTATAAGGCTGTGTAACAGATAAAACGCAAACGGCTTCATAGTTAAAAAATAATAATTTATTCAATTTAATTGGAACACTCACGCAATAAACAGTAGAGAATAGTGTTTCTTGGAATACAATATGAGTGGCATACAGATGAATGTGTGACAATAATTCAAGAAACGACCGAGTGTTTGAATAACTTATTTAACAGAAAAGAAGATATGTGTGAGTCACGACCAAGAGATTGGCGGTACATCGACAATAACATTATTCAAAATGAATATGGGCATACCTAAAACAATAGATACCGTGAAAAATTCACGACTACATGCAGGGAAATTTGCATTCCATGACAGGAAATGAAATTTACACGGAAAAATAAGCACGCTGATGAGAAATTGCCATATCCACATATTAATTTAAATCGTTGCAAAGGAAATCGGTTCAGAACGGGAAAGCCGCCCACAAGAATGTCCAGGCATTCTTTGCTGTAGATGTGAGAAATATTCTGGATACGGACTGCGATAGATAGTGATAGAATCGGCAATCGAATTCCCGCCGAGCGTTGAAGTCAAAATTTGCAGTTGGTGTTTGTATAACCAAATTATATACAAACATTTTTCAGACACGGGACCACCTTACTAGCGAAGTCCTAACCACATAATACGCAAACGTGGTCTGATAAATAATGCTGAGTAATTAGTATAGTTTAACGAATGCTGAAGTTGGATATGTACATCTTGCATAGAAAAGGAGTCAATGTTATATTAAGGCTGTTGCCTGGTTTGAAGGCAGTGAGAATTTGGCAGGGAAACAGGGAAATACATATGAATGAGAATCTGTATTTTAAACCCAAATTTGAAGATATAAACTTGAAACAAATACCGGAATGTGGGAAATGATAATCTGTAGCTCTGTATCGACGCTAATGTAACAATCTGTTTTTCAGTAATGTTTTATTTAATTATAAAATTTTCTGATATTTCCAGGAGACAGGCTTTATATTATTGTTGCAAAATGGTTCGACAGCAAAGAAGCGCGTATTTTTCTGCTCAAAGTGTTACTTGTATATATCTGTCTTTAACACGAACGCCAAAAAACCGAATTTCATTGACATGAATCTNTCTGCTCAAAGTGTTACTTGTATATATCTGTCTTTAACACGAACGCCAAAAAACCGAATTTCATTGACATGAATCTCCCTATATCAAATTCTCACTGCTTTCAAACCAGGCAAAATCCTTAGCAAACATGTGGTTAGTAAATTCGTGACATTCTTGGCGTCTTTGCATAATTATTCAAGCCATACATGCTGACAAGCACGACCGAAAAATTGTAGGAAGTAAATAAAAAATTTTGCAGACTTCTAGAATTTGCCATTGCTTAGAAGCGAAACTGTAACATGCCACAGCAACAAAGGTTTCATAAAACGTATATATGTGCATCGGCTTAAACTAAAAATGTAATAATTCCTCCTGCTTGAGTTGAAACTTTACCCATTCGTGGACACGTTGCATATGAGAGATATTTATGACTGAAATTGTACACAGCAANTCTGCTCAAAGTGTTACTTGTATATATCTGTCTTTAACACGAACGCCAAAAAACCGAATTTCATTGACATGAATCTTCCTATATCAAATTCTCACTGCTTTCAAACCAGGCAAAATCCTTAGCAAACATGTGGTTAGTAAATTCGTGACATTCTTGGCGTCTTTGCATAATTATTCAAGCCATACATGCTGACAAGCACGACCGAAAAATGGTAGGAAGTAAATAAAAAATTTTGCAGACTTCTAGAATTTGTCATTGCTTAGAAGCGAAACTGTAACATGCCACAGCAACAAAGGTTTCATAAAACGTATATATGTGCATCGGCTTAAACTAAAAATGTAATAATTCCTCCTACTTGAGTTGAAACTTTACCCATTCGTGGACACGTTGCATATGAGAGATATTTATGACTGAAATTGTACACAGCAATTCATTAGTGCCCAGTGAGTGAGTAAAGGTGGCTCTTTACATCGACGTCTTGAGAGCCAATGAGGGTGAAGTGAGGAGAATATGGAGCAGCGCCGGAATGCAAGGGTGAGGGTAAAAGGGAGATCCCCGAGAAAATACAGAAAGTAAAATCAATAATTTGAGTGTTCTGAAATGCTCTCCTAGCCCATTTTAATTGAACTGTAAGACATGAAACTATTTTCTCTCCCTTGCTACCAACTTTACGAGGTGCCCACCAGTCAGTGTTCCCGTTAAAATACACACAGTCAGGGGCAGTGACATTTTTCAACGGTTGAATTCAAGAGTGCTCAATTTACCTTGAAAAGACTTTATCAATTTTTAAACATTATATAAGAAAGGAGACAGCTCTGAAACAGGCACAAGCAATGTTTGAGATTTTTAATATGCTATTCGGTTGGCTTCACTAGTATAGCATATTTCACAAAGTTTTGGTTCTAGTTAAAATAATATTAAAATTTAAATTTACGAACGCCAACGCTTAAAATAAAAAGTAATAATGTGTACATACTCATTCAAAAGAGATGGTACAAAGTGTAAGGTGAAGACTTAAGGGTTCCGCCTGCCTACGGCTATATTTTTGCCCGTTCGAAGCCACGAAGTGCGTGAGATCTAGGGTCGACTCTTGCTTACTCATCACTTGCTTTGTTGCCTCTACGCGCCAGGCGTCCATCTGGCGTGCAGTCTTTCCGCCGATGACTCGCCTGAACGTGACTTTAAGCGGCGACCCAATATTTTTATGAAACGCTAATAACGGTAAAAGTATTATGCGTGTCGTAAGCCCCTATCACACTCTAATTTTTCCGTCAAACTACTTCTGGTAAGTTTGTTCAAATAAAGTTAGACAGTTATGACGTCATCGAAACGTCATAAATGACGCCATATTGGTCTATTTCTAAACTTTATTTGATGTTTGACGGTCTCAGCCAATCAGAATCGTGCACAACAAAAATTGACTTCAATAAACTATATAATAACGAACAATTGCTGGAAACGAAGAAGTTATGAATATAATTATTTCATGCAGAGGCTGTCTGGGCATGAATACTATTTNCGAACAATTGCTGGAAACGAAGAAGTTATGAATATAATTATTTCATGCAGAGGCTGTCTGGGCATGAATACTATTTTAAGTGAATATTGCATATAATATTACGAAATCAGAGGCGTTAAAATTTTTTATGCAAGAAAAGTATCTGATAAATAAAATTGGAATTTAGTCAATAACCGAAAATAAATTACAACATTCATTACATTTCTTCCTGTAATGGACTGCATGGTAAAACAAAAGCATTATCTCACTCTGCAAATAATTTTTAAATAATGGTTAAAATTAGATTCACGCAGTAAAAAAATATTGACTGTCTGACACATTTTCAAAAATATACAAGATTATATGATAAAATTGTTTGAAAGGAAAAATTCGCTGAGCGTATTTTGTCTTCAAATTTTATTATCAAATATAGTTGAAGGCGGAAATTTGGCTGTGTGGCAGAGGCTTGACGGCAAATCTGAAGTTTCCGTGTAGCAAAATTATCAACTGAAAATGACTACGAAAGCACCCGTTTTGACCATCTTCAATTCCATAAAAATAATCCTTGGAGTTGAAATGGGAACTTGAAGGTCGTCTTTGGATACGAAACGTTTCTTAAAGGTTTTTTTCATGTTCAATAACCGCTTCAAAATATCCAACCNTGAAGGTCGTCTTTGGATACGAAACGTTTCTTAAAGGTTTTTTTCATGTTCAATAACCGCTTCAAAATATCCAACCATTTTCCATTTACGTGTTTTCTACCAAACCTCTGCAACGCATTTCGTGCGCCAGCCAGGCGGAACCTTTAAGCATCAAAATAAGCAAAAAGTCTCAGTGAATACTGTTTCTGAAATGCCGTCGTTTCCAATATGCTTGCTAATGTTACTGTACATTTAACAATATTAGCGTAGTGCTACACTGAAGAAAAGGTTTGGTTGTATGAAACAAAGTTCGTTTGACGCAACCAAATGAATTGTTTGTAGAGGGGCAATAAAAAAATTTTGTTATTGAAACTCAATTAGTTTGTTGATCTTATTTAGTTACCAAAAACTAAGATTTGGTTTGTGCAATTAAAGATTTGTTTGGCTCGAAGTACAGAGCATCTGACAGTTTCGGTTAAAAAATTATGTGGGAAATGTGACACAACTTAGATGAATTCCTTATTNTAAGTACAGAGCATCTGACAGTTTCGGTTAAAAAATTATGTGGGAAATGTGACACAACTTAGATGAATTCCATATTAACATTCTCCCGTTTTCATATCTTTAGAAGAAACGAATAGGCTTTACTCCGACAGGAATCACGATCCGTTGTCCTCACATAGGCTGCTAATAAAGGTAACTTAACTCCAATAATGTTGGATAATATAAATATAAAAATAATAATATGAATAATGGGGGACGATACCACTTTAAATTATCGTAATGGCATCTTACCCCACATACTGGGATAAGATGCAACACGAATTTATTTTTAAACGGTGGTCTTGGATCGTAGTAGTTACACTGCCATCTTTTGCGCAAAATACTGTTTCTGCACTGTAAAGTAACAGTTAAGTTCTTAGAATGTAACTGAGTTTTATATGCCCTTAGGAAATCGTAGCTCCAAACAATAAAACAGGTACTCAGCAGGCAATATCTTCCAGTAATTCTCCATAAACACCACAACAGACTTTGAAAGTACGTATTTATCTCCTTGTGGCTGCTTCTAGACGTGCAGTGCTGTCTCTCTCCACGTGACTGGCGCAGATATCAGTGTATTACTATCAGAAATACAAGCCTCTCAGGCGTCTCCCCCCAAATTCCCCCTCCCCCTCCTGTTCATTATTTGTTTGGCCACTCATTTGATTGCCTTTGTTTTAAAAAATTAGTTCAAATTTTTTTTTACATTACTTGTGACTATTAGGATAGTAACAGTGGTTCGTTGGAGCAATTAATATATTGGCGCTTAATTATGGCATAAACATTATTNGTGACTATTAGGATAGTAACAGTGGTTCGTTGGAGCAATTAATATATTGGCGCTTAATTATGGCATAAACATTATTAAAAAAAAGTTAAATAGGAAACTACAATGAAAAGCTGTAAAACTGGAAATATTTATTTTGCACACTTTGTCCAATANAAAAAAAAGTTAAATAGGAAACTACAATGAAAAGCTGTAAAACTGGAAATATTTATTTTGCACACTTTGTCCAATATTAGAAATGCATATATTTAAAAACATTCGGTATCCGTCGGTAATCGCTTCAGCTGAGGTTACTAGTGCCCAACGCTCGTGCACAGGCGATCTGGGTTCGAAACTCGGTCGGACTTCCAGTCTTTATAAATTAACTGAATGTGTTTGTTGAACGTAGAGATCAAACAATCCTTTAGTCGCATCAACCAAACGTTTGTTCGGNNGGGGGGGGGGGAGTGCAACCAAATAAGAACTAAACAATGATTTGATTTAAGCAACAAGATATTCAATTGCCCGTAAACAAAAAATTTATTAAATAAACCTTGTTTGATTGAAGACGACGGAACTTTTTGCTCTGTGCGAGCAGTCTGACAACTACGCCTCCGCGGTCCCCGGGCGTGGTTGCGGTGCAGCAAATGACGATATGGCATTCTTAACTAACAGCGTCGACTCGCCAATGGCGCCTGCGCAGCAGTCTTCGTCCAAGTTCCTGGAGGTTTCTAGCCTTCTTTCCGAAGGAAATACAGGCTTTTGAGATCACTTTCCTGCCTGTGTGTCTGTGTGTATATGTGTGTTACTGTGTAACAGTGCGTGAGTGGATTCCCTCTTTCCCACTCCCCCAAATTGTTGAACGCGTTAACAGAATTCCATTAAACTCGGTACACATATAGTACTAAGAAAGGGCACCTGAATTTTTCTATTTTTCGGCCACGCTAAGCACTTTTTAAATGGCGGCCATTTTAGAATTTAGAGTGATATGCCATATCTCGGAAACCATTCGACCAATTTAAACCAAATTTATATGCTGACATCGCATGTTGTAAGCATTGAATTCAGAGGTGAGTATTGTTGTTGGTGGGCCATTTTGGAAGATAGCACCACATTAAAAAATAAAGCTTTCTTCACATTATATCTCGAAAACTACGAAACCATTTTTCGCCAAATTTGGCACTTAAGTACTACTATAATAGGCCAGATAAATCTAAGTAATTAAACCTAATTAGGCACCTGTTTTCAAGATGGCGGATAAACAAATATTATTGGTTTATTTGATATAACAACCATACCATTCAACCAATTTCAACGAAATGTTGTATCCTGACAGTCATCATATAAGCAAAAAAACAACCACTTTTACCCGCCACTTTGTAAGATAGCGCAGCATAAATGAATCAAGTTTTTGTGTAATATCTCGGGAAACAATTGACATATTGCTACCAAATTTGTCAAACAAGTAATACTGCTTCAGTTCATATGTACAAATATGTTTCAAGTATGTCAGACACTTATTATAAATGGAGGCCATCAAGCTATTTTAGCACAGTATGCCGTAAGTTCGAAACCATTTAACCAATTCCAACTTAACTCTGTATGGTAGGAGTATATTATATTACAAACATTAAATGTGTCTACACGGAACTTCTTTTGTCCTCCAATTTGTAAGACAGTGCAGCAAGAATAAATAATGGTTTTATGTCATATCACGGGTTACAATTGACCGATTCCTACCTAATATGAAAAACAAGTAGTTCTACTGTAGGCGATATAAACTCATATGTTTTAGGTATGTCAGACTTTTATTTTCAAAATGGCGGCCTTATAGTTATTTTTGTATTATATGTCAAGTCGTCGAAACCATGTAATTAATTCCAATGTTTCTTTGTATGCTGACTGTATACATAACAACTATCAAATGTGTTCACACAAAATCTCTTGTCCGCCATTTTGTATAATATCACATGACAAATAAAAGTTATGCGATATTTCCGATAAACCACCGGTTTCTACCAAATTTGGTAAAGTAGCAATACGACAGGCCCTTGTAAACTTATATATACTTTGAGAGAGGCAGACATATATGTTTTCAAAATGGCGGTCATATATATGGATTTTAGCTCATAATTATTTATCTACGAAAATACAAAACAAATTTAAACTTAACTTTGTAAGTTGACAGAGCCAGTTATCATCAAAATTGTCTATGCAATGTCTTATTTCTCCGCCCTTTTTGTAAGTTAGTCCCAGATGAAATAATGTATTTTTCATGTCGTATCTCGGGAAACAATCAACTGATTTATTTCAAATGTGACGAAGCAGTTGTACTTTGGTAGGCCATATTAATTTATATGTTTTGACACTATTCCCCACCTGTGGCACACAGAGTGGTTCATAGGACCGGAGTTAATTCCTCCAGGCACAGACTATAAGATGCCTTGAAGGTTGAGGGTATTTCAATAAGGTAGTCTTTTGGTGTTTCACTTTGAAGGATGGATATATTGTTTCGAGTTATAAAAAGAAACCATACAGAAACACTTCCTAGGTCTGATACTCTATTTTGGCTACTAGTATTAACTGGGGTGCCTTCGGGGTGGAGGGGGGGGCTTCTCTGGATGGCGACTTGATACTTAACTACTCTGTTGATGGTGTTGGGATGTTGTCTGCTGTGGGTGAGCTCTGGCGATGTGGCGGCTTTGGCAAAGGCCCGCATTTGCTACAGTCACCCCTGGACTGCTGTTCTGGGCTCGTTATGAAGTCCTCTCGCGATTCCTTGACTCAACTCTTTCCTCGGCGCGGTGATAATGAACTGTCTTACCGTGCCTACTGACGTACTGCTGTACTGAGGTACTGTTGTGGCCGGGAGTCCGATCCCCCGGCCGCTTCCTGCGCGATTGATTCCTCGAACTAACGTCTCTGTGCGGTAATCTTCAACTCTTTGGTCTACTAATTACTGATCTCTGACTCTCGAACTAACCTCTCGGCTAGGTAATAAAGAACTGACGCCACACTCCCAGCAAAGAGGCTTATATGCGCTCTAGCCTCTCTCCCATATTGTCAGCATGTGTCGCCTTGCTTTGGCGAGGGGGCGGTGGGGCGATAACAGTACCAGGCACTTCAAAAACGTGCCATGGTTCCCTGATGGTTGGGGGGAGGGGGTGGCGGTGTCCTTTCAAAGCTTGTCAGCTTATTCCTTCGCGGTGTGTGTCCNCACTTTCCAGCTTGTCAGCTGTTTCTTCCGCGGTGCGTGTTTTCTAACTTTAGGCGAACTGCGTTTCTCTATCGTGGCAGGGAGGCCTACGCAGCAGGACACGTGTAACTGCGATCCGTTCTGGCTGTCCACATGCCTCGTGACATGTGACAACTGGTAGGCACTCACGAAGGGGGTCAGCGAGGCTTCTATTCCAAAAGGCGTTACAGGTCAGTTTTAAGTGTATAATTATCATATTTTCCGAATTGCACCATACAAACATTTTGTTTCGTGTGCTGTATCTACAAAACTATGTTAAAGATTTAAATTTAACTTTGTATATAGTATTTATAACAATAAGATAATGTGCTAATACATCAACTTTTTGTCCTCTATTTATGAAGATCGTCACATGAACAATGCAGGTTTTATGCCTTATCTCGAGGATCAAACAACCCATTCATTCCAAAATTTCACTCAAGTATTTCTACAGTAGGGTATGTAAATTAACATGTGTTTTGTGCGGTATGCATGGTCTAAAGGGGTTTAAAATAAATCATTAAAATTAATTTGTTTTACCTATGAAAAGTTTCAATAAAATCCAACCAAATTTTGTATGCAAACGGCGTTAATAAGAAGCATTATTTATACTTACAGAGGTCCTCTTTTGCATGATTTTTCGCATAATATTGTCAGGTGAGTAAATTGAACATTTGCCATTATTTGGAACAATTAAAATAATTTCCACCAATTTTTGACACTTACAGAAGGCCGAATAAAGTTACATGTATTAAATGGTGTCAGACAATAATTTTCAAAATGGCAGCCATATAAATATTTTGATTTGTTTAGCATATCTATTTAACCATTTAACAAATTCAATCAAACTTTTTATGATGACAGTATTTATTATAAATATCGTGTTCACTGCCTCTTTTTAGGCAGTTTTGTAAGAGAGCCCCGTTTAAGAAAATAAGATTTTTATGTCATATCTCAGTGACGAACCAACCGATTTCCACCAAATTTTTCACAGAAGTAGCATTATGGTAGGCCATGTAAACTTATGTGTTTGAAGTGGCTTAGACACTTATTTTAAAAATGATGGCAGTGTAAATATTTCAGGTTAGTCAACCCTATCATTCAAAACATTAGACTGATTACATACGAAGTCGATGCTCCGAATCCTACCTCCGTGATGCAGTTGAATGCATGATAACCTAATTTTACGAGTTTTTCTGAATTCGAATCCCTTGTAAGTCACTCGTGTATTTTCTTGTCTTGGTACTGTTTCACATGATTCAGGTTTCATCTGTTATTATATTGCTGTCAATGAGACGTCAACGCCTATCTACCATCTAAGTTTTTAAGATTTTCACTAAAATTTATTTTCACCTATATAGAGGAAAGTAGGCTCATTAGTTATCAGTCACTTCTTGTTTATACTCATCGTTGACACTCATTCCTCTAAATCACGTGTTATGCCAGCGGGTTAAACTGCTCGTGTTGCATGAGCAGGGCTCTTGTGCCCTCTGGAGCGTTGGTGAATCCTTGTGAAAGAGTGACCATCTGTGTACCTTCGGTGGAAGGCCTTCTCTGTGCAAGTTTCCTGCTTCCCGTGCAATGACTTTACACTGAAAGAAAATATTTATTATTGGCTACAAAATCAATTTTGTTGATGCTTTCCAAGGCAAAATTTTCTTTCTTGTGAAAAATAATTGTGGTGCACAATAACACGTAGATTGACAAGTATTGAAGCCATTTAGCGGTTACTGGCAAATATGTTTAATGAAAAAAATGTTTATTCACTGCCACCAAATATTTAGTTTGCATCAAAAGCATTAATCTCTTCTATTGTAAAACATTATTGTTGCGACTGAAAAACTATATTAGTTTTATTCTGCGCATGTGCGCTGCCGTATTGGAAGTGATAAAGACGTCATATATGTCTTTGTCTCTGAAATTTCCGTCTACTGTTCATTCGTTCTTCTAAAAGGGGTTCCGTTTGATCCTTGGATTTTGAACACTAACTTTTTAATGATATTGTGTCATGTTTTGGGTGGTACGGTAGTATTCTTTATTGTGTGTTTCTCAGCGATTGTTTGAACACAAGTTAGACATGAGAGAGAATTTAGTTGAAAAATTAATCCAGATATTCTATGAAGGGTCGATATGTCTTAGAAAGCCATCGCTAAGAAAACATTAGGAGCCCCGGTGGAGTAGCGATCAGAGAACTCCTTACATACCACGCCTAAACAGGTTCGATTCCTGGCCGGGCCAAGACAGGAATACTCGCTTGTGGTAAACGTCTCTGACGTTGACGTCGACCAGTGAGTTTTCTCTGGGGACTCTCGTTTCCCCACCGCCATTGAATTCCCGTGGCAGCTCCAGTTTCACCTACCGAGCAGCGCTAAACGCTTGCGGGAGGAGGAGGGGCAGATTCCTTCTATTTCTATTCTGATTACGGTTCTTCGTGGTTTTCCGAAGTAATCCTAGACAAAATCCGTCGAGGCCGCGGTTTTGTAGTAGTTAGACCACTCGCTTCCCACCGGTTTTGATAACCGTCGGGGTCGCTCCCGGAATTTCGCATGTGGGAATCTTGCTTGACGATGCCGCTGGTCGGCGGGTTTTCTCGGAGATATCCCGTTTCTACCACCTTTTCATTCTGCGCTGCTCCATACCTCGCTTCGCCCTCATCGGCTCTCAATACCTCGCTGTTAAGAGCCGCCCAAATCTCTTCACTCAGCCGCAAAAGCAGTGATGGTTACTTAATACCGGACACGGCCGATTTTTCCCCCGTTCCTGCCTGTGCAAGGAATTTGCTCCGTCTCTAATGATCCCGTTTTCAACGAGAAGTTAAGCCCTAATTAAATCCTCCTCTACTTCGTCGCACACCTATCGGGGCTTGAAGTTCCAAATCTGTCTCCCCTTTCACGAAAAATTGCATACCGTGTGCAAGTCCGCACAATTTCTTGCGTAATAGCTAGCATGGGATATTGTGTTCGTTTCACCTTTACGCTCGCGTCTGTACCGAAGAGAGATGCCCGGGCGTACTGGACTTAAAGATCAACGATCTACCGCTAAAGACGTTACATGAAATCACGACGCCTTCTGTCTTGACGGGAGATCGTGCGCGCGCGGGGTTCAATTAATGTCCCGCCATTGTTACCGTTGCCGTGAGAACTAAAGGAGCCACGAGAGCTGCGAAGGTGGATAACAGGCGGTAACATAAGGATTTGGTTTGGTTGGTAGTCGAGAAGAGGAAGGAGGGGAAGGTAAAATTGTTTCATTGCGCAAGTTGGAAAGCGGAGGCACGCCAAGAGTTAAGAGGTTGGCGCGGGCAGATGCTGCAGGCTTGAAGTGTTTCTCGAGGATCCAGGACCTCGTGGAGTGTGAGGATCCAGGTCCCGTGAGGGAAGTTAAAGCGGCGTACGGTCACGCGATCCCGCTAACAAAAGTCAAAGTTTAGGTTCCACGCCTAACATTTACGTATTACGTACAAACACTGAAGATAACTGAACATCTTGAATACTGTCGGTTAGGAACCACTTGATCATCCACTCGGCGTCCAGAAATTTTAAAATCATTTCGCGGGTAGTGTCGAATTTTAACGTCACCGACAGCCATCGATAGAGGCCGCGGTGGTGCAGCTGCTAGTGTACTCGCGTCTCACCCAGGCAAACTGTGTTTGATTCCCGGCGGGGTCACTTCCGGATTTTCGCATGTGGAGGTCGTACAGGACGATGCTGTTTTTCTGGGGGTTTTCTCTGGGATATCCCTTTCTCCCGCCCTTGCATTCCGGCGTTGATTCATACTCAACTAGCTTCACTTACATCGGCTGTGAAGACCCAGATGTTAATAGCAGCCCAGACCGCTCCACTCCATCTTCATCGTTGACCGCACTAGTCAGCTCATCTCTAAATAGAATAACACAAAGTCGCTTATCCGTGTCTTTCTATATATTCACTTAGTACTTCTAAATTACTTGATGGATTTTGATGCGGTTTTCAACATCATTTAGAGAATTTTGTGACGAAGGTTTGGTGTATAATTCATTTATGTTCAATGTAAGGATAGTAGAGAAATGTCGAACCGTTTGTAATCAAGTCGTAAAACCCCGATTTTAGAGCGATTACATTGCTTGCTCTGACTANCTTCACTTACATCGGCTGTGAAGACCCAGATGTTAATAGCAGCCCAGACCGCTCCACTCCATCTTCATCGTTGACCGCACTAGTCAGCTCATCTCTAAATAGAATAACACAAAGTCGCTTATCCGTGTCTTTCTATGTATTCGCTTAGTACTTCTAAATTACTTGATGGATTTTGATGCGGTTTTCAACATCATTTAGAGAATTTTGTGAGGAAGGTTTGGTGTATAATTCATTTATGTTCAATGTAAGGATAGAAGAGAAATGTCGAACCGTTTGTAATCAAGTCGTAAAACCCCGATTTTAGAGCGATTACATTGCTTGCTCTGACTANAAGAGAAATGTCGAACCGTTTGTAATCAAGTCGTAAAACCCCGATTTTAGAGCGATTACATTGCTTGCTCTGACTAAAACATAATAGATAAATCACATTAATGTACTACAGAATTGTAGCACTCAAAAAGGTTACCATTTTTGTGTTTCAAAGTATCGCTGTAAAAACTAAATTGTTACCGGCGAAGCCAGGTCGGTTCGCTAGTTCTGTGTATAAACTCGTTTGAGCATACACAAAAGTTGCACAAGGCCGTTTATTACAACTGCTCGTTGCCTTAATTCGTTGCCTTAATTACCCTGAAAAGCGCACTGTGCCAAGGTGCGCTGACGGGAAGAGCGGTAGTTGAAGAAACACAGCTAAATTGTAATGTGTCGCATTTCATTAATCCTGCTCGCTTTTTTCGCAGCTGCCCAAAAACCAGGTTTTCACACGATATTATTTATTATATCTTTCTTAAAAACACCACGGAAATTACTTTAGTAATATTGTCAGTGTTCACGCGTGTGCGGGTAGGCCTATTTATAGTCAGTTATCTTAAGCGCGTAACTTTGAAAGATATACATGGGTTTTAAAAGTCACTCAGAAAAACTGTTTAATGTTGAGTCCAACACGGTAGGAGAGCAATATCTTATTACATGTTGTGATTAATTGAAGAACGTACGTTTTTGTAATTACGTTGTTGTATAGTTGCCTTACATGCAATACATATTTATATAATTATATATCGTATTTATGTGTTATCCTTCGTATATTGTGTGAGACATCTTCTTGAGCTGACATCATGGACATTGAAAGAATAGCAGGGTGAATTTATTTTTTCCCATGTTTGTGGTAGCTATAGCATTTATATATTTCACTACCTGAACCTAGATATTATAGTCCCAATTTTGGTTGAGGTACATAACTAATGGGGTATTAGAAACCTGCTCGTGTCCCAGCCTTCCTACAAGTTCAGGGCGTCGTGGCTTTCCACACTTGTTGGGGGGAAGGAGGGTAATATCTTGTAGAGAATAAGGCACATCAGGTGCCACAGAAAGCACCACTTCTCAAAATTTAGTTTTGAAATCGATTGTATTAGTTTTTTATACACTCGCTTACATTGCTTTCTTTACTCAGTAGCACTGTTGGGTTATTAATGACCTAGTTTTCAAAAGCATGCTAAAATACATCTTAAGCTATAAGCCTTGAGTTTTAAACATAAACCCAGTGGTTTCGAGTAACACGCTCTTCAATTTCAAAGTATGTTACGAAAATTTCGGCATTAAGGCAATACGCGTAATCCTCAATATAATGAGGTTGTCGCACTCTCGGAATGGAGAGATTTGAGCGACTCTTAACAGCGAGGCGTTGAGATCAGATGAGGCTGAAACGAGGCGAGTATGGAACAGCGCCGGAATGCAACGTCAGGGGGAAAGGCTGGGAGATCCCCGAGGAAACCCACCAACTAGCGGCATCGTCCGGCAAGATTCCGACATGCGATAATCCGGGAGTGATCCCGCCGGGAATCGAGCCCGATTCACCTTGGTGGGAGGCTGGTAGTCTGATCCCTACACCACCGCGGCCCCCTACACTCTCGGGATTACCAATAAAACTAGACTCTCATGGAAGTTTTCGTGCGACTTTCTTCAATTGAAAGGGATCTAAAATAACTACAAATTGAATTTTGTTTTTCTACGTTCCGTTTCCATGCACAGACACTTGCAATTATCAACAAATTATGACACCGACACTGAAAAATATGAGTTTCCCCTTCATTGGTGTCGAAAGTCGAAAATGTACCGCACTCGACCAATATTGTGGCCAATCTCATGACAAACTGTACGCATACTTTAAACGGTGACAGCCTTATTTCAAACCATTTAATTAAAAGGGCCGATGTGTATGAAAGACAAATTATATTTGAAGCAAATATTGAATTCTAATTTCAACACAACAGATACCCAGCTTTTTTGAGCATGGTACTACCGCTGCCAAAATGTTTCACGTTTGCCATCATACCTGCGAATGCCGTCATCTCTACTCCACAGTGAGCGTACATGTGAAGTGACAACATACGTATACTGCACTTGCTAGGTTTAAACCACGACTTTTGTGTAAGCGTATAGAAAAGTATTTATCACAATATCGGTACCTTTTTTATTCTGGTGATTTGTTTTTTAAAGTTTGCCTAGGTAGCATGTTTTACAGTTAAAATTGAAACATCTTTAAATGAAATATAAAATAAATCCACATACCAACCTGAAGAAAAAACAGTAACTGTGTATGATGCAGGTGTTACTATGACAACTTTTTTTTAAAAGTCAAAACGACAGCANCTGAAGAAAAAACAGTAACTGTGTATGATGCAGGTGTTACTATGACAACTTTTTTTTAAAAGTCAAAACGACAGCACGAATAAAATGTTTGGAAACGATTTCTGTGGAAGAAAATGCCGATAGTTAGATCTGAGATATTCATTTTTTTTTAGCAAATAGTAAACTTCACGTCTAAAATACTTCAAAGTCAATTTGCGCTCCAATTCGCCTCACCAAATAGGGCAGCGAAACGGTTCTGTCAANCTGAAGAAAAAACAGTAACTGTGTATGATGCAGGTGTTACTATGACAACTTTTTTTTAAAAGTCAAAACGACAGCATGAATAAAATGTTTGGAAACGATTTCTGTGGAAGAAAATGCCGATAGTTAGATCTGAGATATTCATTTTTTTTTTAGCAAATAGTAAATTTTACGTCTAAAATACTTCAAAGTCAATTTGCGCTCCAATTCGCCTCACCAAATAGGGCAGCGAAACGGTTCTGTCAATATTGTCTTCGGCGCAGGAAACCACGTGCCGAGCCCTAAATTGGTTGGTCGTCCTGTCGCGCGCGGGAAGTGCTCCATGCAAATGAGGCGGAATTAATCCCTTTTCTGGATCAGGTTTTCAGGAGCCCAGGCTCTTCGCGTAAATCCCGCGGGAACCCCCTTCATCAACCCCTCCCGTCAACTCCCTCCCCACGACTCCTCCTTTGACCGTAATTCCCACCGCCTTCTTGGTTTCTTGCCACCAGTCCGCGCGGACACTATTTCCTCCTCTCGCCACATCGCCGCCGCCTGACGGTACACTGAGCGCAGCAAGTTTTTACCGGAGACCTCCCGAGTTTCTTCTCCACTCATTTCGGAGTTTCACGGGCTATGTTGCACGCCTAGTCACAAAAATAGAAATGTTTATTTGACCTTGCAAAATTTAATATTGTCGATTAGGTAATAAATAGTTATTTAAATACGTTATTTGGTTGATATAAAGTTTATTTCGTAACGTCAAATCAGAATTTGCTGCTATATAACACTTTGAGTGCTAGAAGCGAGTCACCTATATTCACGACTGCACTACCAACAGTTCTTTTTGCCTCTTAGTGATAATTTACAGTCGTCTTATTGTTACACAAAACTCCGGACATTCTCGTTATACTGTGAAGCGTTCATCAATGGCCGGCTTTCTACCAGTACAATGCCGAGTTGAAAGTGCCCCGATAAAATTTTGTTTCCTACGTAGAATAATATACAATCCATCTGTTCATTTGAGTAATTTGCACTTTGAGTGTTACTGATTTAATATTACGTTGCAGGGAACTTTTTTTAAAACTGCTGACATTGTAACATTTCCTCACCCATGCCTTCAAAGAATACCGTAACGTTACGGCAAACGACGTATAACTTAACTAAATTCATCCGACGCAATGATACGTCGGCAACACTCAAAGTGTTAAACATGAATTTTGTTGAGCCAAACAATTATTCTTACACAGTAGATAAGATGAGTAACAAAAAATAGAGAGGAAATGCCTCTAAAAAATTATTGTTGGTCACAAACTGTTAAAGTTAACATATAAATAACAAACATGCGTAATTAGCATGAATGTCGAAATCCGACTGATTAGACATCCAGGCAATTGTAAAACCACATATGCAGTGCAATTAAGAAAAAATATTGTATTCGCGGAGAACACTAGCTCGACTAAATATTGAAAAATAATATTAAAAAAACTAGAAAGCAAGAGATTCAATAAAGAATAAGAGCTCGACTATATGACAATGTTAGACGAAAGAAACATTGACGACAAATGTAAGACGCGAAGAAATGAGATAAAATAAATACATACCGAACAAAACAATGGAATGAGATGAAGAGCGACGACGAATTTGAAAAAAGCTACAAGTCAACATTCCTGAAAGACTGTAGCTCAGAAAGAAAATAACAGGAAGTTTAATTAGTACAGGTAACGCGTTAATATTTACAAACGGAACGCTATTTATTTTCTGAAAAAAAAAATTTCAAAATGTTAATTAACGCAATACGAAAATTACTTCTGCCAAAAGACGACGGGTTTCTATCTCATATTGAAATTGGCAGTCGAGGGAACTTATTGGATGAAAACATGAGTTAATGTTTTCACTTACTTTTGCCAGATGAATTATTTTAGTAGTGAGGGCTTGTAGCGTTCACAAAATGGTTTGCCTTGCATATGGGTACAATTATTCAGATTCAACTTCTAAGATGAAAACGTACCCGTTGATCCACATGTTAAACTGGAAACAGATATTAACAAACATTTCCCCAATACCACAGAATACATAAGAATACAGAGTTGAAACTCGAACGACCGACGCCAGCAAAATGGCGTCATTGGCCAGCGACGTGTTGGAACGCCGTTCGTTAATGAGCACCTGGTAACTTTCTCACCAGCCGGTAGGGAATCTTTTGCAGTGCCCACTCAGCAGCCAATCAGACATGATGCCCGTTTCCAGAGACCCGCGCAACCAATAAGAGAAAAAAGTACGTAACATCAAAGAAACTGCCACAACGTTTCATCTATAACTACTCTGTGCCAGTACCTCGTCAGCGTATTAAGAAAAAGTATAAGTGGAGAGCGCAAAGATTTGACATCGATGTCTTGAGACTCGATGAGGGTGAAGTGAGGTGAGTATGGGGCAGCGCCGGAATGGAATGGCGGGGGAATCTGGAGATCCCAGAGGAAACCCGCCGACCAGAGGCATAGTCTGGCACGATTCCCAAAAGCGAAAATCATGGAGCGAACCCGCCGGAAATCGAACCCGCTTTGCCTAGGTGGGAGGCAAGTAGTCTGACCACTACACCACCGCGGTCCCCAAGGAAAGAAAAACAAGCGGGGGGAGGGGGAGAAAGTTGTTATTGTCTCAACGTACGAAAGTGCAATTTTTTAGACTGGTAGCAACTAAAATGTTTTGTTTTCGTTCATGTCTCGTTAATTTGCGGAACAGTAATGTTTACATTATTTTATCAATTTCACACAGGTTCTCTTTTCCCTGGCACCTGATTGGTTGGCTAGCACTACTACTTATCTTGTCTATGGTGACGTTAGCATTTCTCCTAACCTCTCGCCAGTGTTTGGTCACAATGGCAGTAGTCACCTGCTACCGCGGGGAATGCTACCAGCACACATTCACATTATATTACATAAGTGTTCTGCCTGTTTGGCGCGCGAAGTGTATTGCAAATATTTGCAAGGGAACATGTGATTAAAAAGCGGATGGAAATTTCGTGATAGTGTCTAAACACTATATGGATTTAAAAACTTTTCATGCCAAAAAGACAAGTTCCAAGTTCTCAAATTAACTCCTGCACGGTTAGAAAAATTATCCAGACATCTTCCTAAAATTACGGACTCTCCGTTTTTTTTCAATAATGTTTTCTCCGTCAATTTTACATAAATCTCCGGGAATTCACGGAACGTGTCCATAAGCTTGGAAGTTCATTTTTTTATCTGTTCTTTATAAAATGGGGTAACAAAAAAAGTTTTACTTTCGTTATGTGTGTGTTTCACTGTATATAAAAAAGACTATAAATAGGTTTAAACAATTTAGTTCGGTAGTGGGATTTGAACTTGTTACATATGTATGTATATATATATATTCTTCCTAATTTTTGTGAGGAATCACCTCCCGATGTGTGTCGGTGATTTTTAGTAAAACGTTGTGTATACTTACGGCCTTTGAACACCCCGCACGAAATGACGGCGGAAACATATCATATCCTTTCATGTTAGCAATACTTATGATGCTCAACACACTAGTATAATTTTGCAGTAACGATGATTTGACGAGCATATAATGGTCTGTCTTAAGCTGGCGTTACAGTCACTTTGCGTTGTCCTCGGTGGAGAAGCTGCCATTCTTTATTACGCTCGACCTTTAACGGTCGGTTGCATCGTATCAGCGAAACAATCGCGTGTCGGAGCCAGTAGAGAAGTCACCATCACATCAAAACGCTTCTATTAATTCGTAATATTGAATGTTTGCTGAATACTGGAATTCTAGACTTCAGAAATTGCTATTGAAGACTGTTGGTTCACTAGTTAGCTGAACACTTGTCAAATTATTGTTTTGTAAATGTCATTCGCAATAAACTGCGTGTAATTTCACGTAAATAAAAGCTGGCGTATTTACAGCGATGGCAGAACAACCGTTCGATGCTTTGCGGTTGATGAATGGATTCAATTCATTGAACCAATGCCTATTTTTACTTGTAGTGGAATTATACACGTTCAGAAGGAGAGTGCCTCAGATTGAAGGATCACACGCTAAAGTACAGCATGCAAGACTCATTAAAAAGTAGAACACACTGCCAAAGTAGTTAGAAACATATAATTTATGTTGCATATTAAAAAATACTAAATATATGCCCTAACACCGTAAAATATTGTATTATAATTTACTAACTTATATGTTTTTAAAAAATTACTTCGTATTAGATTATCTTCAATCAAAGTTTCAGTATATTTTCATGTTGCGTGGTACAGAAAGCAAATTTTTGTAAACAAAAATATCCTTGTTGTATGTTATAACGAATCGGTAAAGTTGTTTATACATTTTTTTTTTTATAATAGATTTTATGCAAATCCATTTCAACCACAAAAATTATAATTTTTATAATTTAATTAGTGCACGTAAAATTCCTTACTTAAAATATTTTCGACAATAGCACCAAGTAGCTGCCCTACTTGCTATACCTAATCGTTTACTAGTTTACGCACCGACCACTTAAACGTAGAAGTGCAGTTGACGTCACAGCACGTGTGTAATGGGTGCCTCACCGCTCTCTCGTGAGTGGCCGCAGTATATTAAGTTTCTTCCTGCCCCACTCTGGTCACTGGTTCTTGCTGCGTGCACCGAGTGTGTACAGCACTGAGCAAGCGCCAGCTTACCTTGCAACAGTTCACCACACGCCACTGGGTGAAACCACAAATTATTTTGATCTCTAATCCAACAAATCACAAGACTGCATTTATAAAATGTGGTTGAAACAAGATTAAAATAATATTAATACGCATTTTTTTTTGTTATCATCGAGTCGACGTCTTAACTTTATACATATTAAATATGCTAAACAATAGAGGAAATAATTTTGGACACTTGAATAGTTGTGATTGGCGCTAATTTAGATTATGTACGTAGAAGAGTTATTAAGACATTCGAAGAGGAAGATGTATTCGTTGTCCCAGATGGGAGGAAGAGGACACATGATGGTGAAGGAAACACTACACTCCCGTTAATATACTACGTATGGTGCAAAGGAGGTTTATAGTATTGATGAGAATATAACGAAGCCTAGTTGTACTGATCTTTTCTATCCCAACATGTCGCAGTAATTAAATATCAGATTGTGTCCATTCCCGGCAGGGTCAACCCAAGATTTTCGCACTGGAAACTTGGCAGGCCTTGCCGTTGGCCGATGGACTTTCTCGGGGTACTTTCGTTTCTCCCACCGTTGCATTCTGTCTCTGCTCTTTGTACACCTTTCCTATCCCTCATCGACGAAGAAGACCTCAACTGTTGTGCGCAGTCAAAATTTCTCTCTTTTTCTATCAGGTCGGCGTTCATGATTTTACTTTTACATCCTATAATTCACTTGACTTTCACATATTGCAAGGAGCTAATATAAGAATATGTTTTTATTTTTATTTTTACATATCTAAATAATTACGTTTGTGTGTTTCTTACGGTACTCTAGGGACCACTGAATATCTAATTCATATTTGTTCTTTCTCCTTGCATCATGCTGGGGAAGGCAGAAGGAAACTTTGCAAAGAACTTACACATTACTTAAGGCCCCCACCAACCTGGAACTTGAACTGCGTTGCAGAGTGTGTGAAATACACGTTTTCCCACGAAACATTTAAACGTGCGTTCAATGTGCTGATCTACGACAGGAACACGCACCTCAGACGAGGATTGTTGAATACTTTCGAAAGGTCACGCACGTTAGAAACTCCATTTCAGAGTACTCCAAAACGGCCAAAAATGTTTTTTTTTTCAAGTAGCTTTTTCTCAAAATATATGTATTATATACTTACAAGACTACTCAAGGGCCCTCCACTTGAATTTCCAAAACAGATTTTCCACAAATAAAATTATATGGTCACCGCTGAAAGTCCCATAGGTACACGGAGTATGACAATAACACTTCACGCCAGTTGAGAGCCTTGCATTTAGCGACGATGGCGCACTTGATGCGCGTGGCAGTGTCACCCTTATCGCTCCAGCGCTCCAGGTAGGCGGGAGCCTTAAGAATACAGGGGCGAAATTATAGAGTCCGCTGCGAACTCCACCCGCACACGCCAGCAAAATGGTCTCACCGGCCAGCAATATGGCGGAACGTCGTTCGCCAATCAGCTCCCCCAGACCAACATGCCAGGAGGCAGCCCAACAAATAAGGAATATTTCATAACGCGCAGTAGTCAATCAGACTCAACGCCCTCTCCGGAAGCTTCGCACAACCAATGAGCGATCAAATTAGCTTACATGAAAGGAACCATCACACTATTTTGCTTCTGTATACTTTACCTATTCTGCCACCGAGCGAGGTGGTGCAGTGGTTAAGGCGGCCGCATGGGTAGGCAGCCAAACGGCGCGCAGAGTTTCAACGGAAAACGTGTTTTTAAAAAACCGTCCAACATGTCCGCGTGAGGTCTGCTTACGAATAGCATTTAAGAAACGTTACGCGTCTGTATACGTTTTTCAGTTCCTCCATTTTCTTTAAAGCGTGTTCTTGTGACAGTGAAAATGGATCAAACGGGTTTTTTCACCGTCCAACGTGTCCGCGTGAGGTCTGCTTACAAATAGCATTTGAGAAACGTTACTCGTCTCTATACGTTTTTCAGTTCCTCCAGTTTCTTTGAAACGTGTTCTTGTGACAGTGAAAATGGATCAAACGGGTTTTTTCACGGTCATTTTAGGTATGAATATTCCAGTACAAAACATTAAAAAATTAATAGAGACGTTCAACAAATCTTAATTCTTTTAATTATGTCATAAAATGGTAGGGTCTCCGCTGAAAGTCCCATAGAGGTGCGTTATCGATGGCAAGACTGCACGCCAGTTCAGTGCTTTGCGTGTAGAGGTGATGAGAGATTTTATACGGATGTCTCGGTCGCCCCTAGCGCTCCCACGCATTTAGGCGCCAAACGTGCCAAATTCCTTCAACCAGGGCAACCAGAAGGCCACCTTAACTTTCGGACTCGCATTCTGGAGGACCTGTGTTCGAATCCTGATTTCGGTTTTCCGCGGTTTCTCGCAAATCGCTCCGGGTGCATGCATGGCTGATCGCTGCCCTGTCCCTGCTTCTCTGAGTGACTTGCTCCGTCTCTAATGACCTTGCTGTCCACGAGGCGTTAAGGCTTTGCTTCACGCTTTTTGCGGAAATTCTTCGTTTTTACGCCATAATGTCAGATCCAGTAAAATAACTGATAACGTACGATTATATAAAAATTTACATTTTACTAGTTGCTTAATATATTTGTGCGTAATTTCAATTGTGTGGTGGATATGCTTGTTGTAGGAAGCTCCTNGTAGGCAGCCAAACGGCGTGCAGAGCTTCAACAGAAAACGTGTTATTAAAAAACCGACCAACGTGTCCGCGTGAGGTCTGCTTACGAATAGCATTTAAGAAACGCTACGCGTCTCTATACGTTTTTCAGTTCCTCCATTTTCTTTCAAGCGTGTTCTTGCGGCAGTGAAAATGGATCAAACGGGTGTTTTCACGGTCATTTTAGGTATGAATATTCCTGTACAAAAACATTTAAAAAGGAAATAGGGACGTGCACCAAACCTTTACGTCATAAAATGGTAGGGTCTCCACTGAAAGTCCCACAGAGGCGCGTTATCGATGGCAAGACTTCACGCCAGTTCAGTGCTTTGCGCGTAGAGGCGATGAGAGATTTGATACGCATGTCTCGGTCGCCCCTAGCGCTCCCCTGCTTTTAGGAGCCAGACGTGCAAAATTCCTTCAACCAGGTGGCCACCTTACCTTTCGGACTCGTATTCGGGAGGACCTGTGTTCGAATCCTGATTTCGGTTTTCCGCGGTTTCTCGAAATCGCTCCGGGCGCATGCATGGCTGATCGCTGCCCTGTCCCTGCCTTTCTGAGCGATTTGCTCCGTCCCTAATGACCTTGCTATCCACGAGGCGTTAAGGCTCTGCTTCACGCTTTTTGCAGAAATTCTTCGTTTTTACGCTATAATGTCATATCCAGAGAAATAACTGACAACGTACGATTACATAAAAATTTTCATTTTACTAGTTGCTTAATATATTTGTGCGTAATTTCAATTGTGTGGTGGATATGCTTGTTGTAGGAAGCTCCTNACATTTTACTAGTTGCTTAATATATTTGTGCGTAATTTCAATTGTGTGGTGGATATGCTTGTTGTAGGAAGCTCCTGCCTTTTTCCAAGCCGGAAATAACACACAGTGAAAATTAAATACAAAAGTATTAAGAAACCAATAAATCGAAAATTTCCTATAATCAAACATTTCCAATAATACCTCTGAAACTGAAATTATGACACGAAAACGAAGAACTTCTGCATAATAGGCGATGCTGAGCCTCGGTTCCTACCTACCTTCATATTACGTGGTTATTCCGAGCAGGAGTGCTATACACTAGATAATCTAAATGCTTAAAACTGATCCAAATTAGCGAATTTTATTGAAAGTTAGTGGAAACTACTGTTTTACTTGAACTAGTTCAATGCTAGTGATTACCTTAGCAGCTGGCATTCACTGAATAAGCAGCTATTTCTACTGATTCCTAGTGAAATGCACTGGCCTGGCAGTTAAACCTCAGTGCATTACACTGATTCGTCAGTAGATTACAGCTGATTAACTAAATATTCAGTATAATAATTCTACTGATTGAAAACAACAATCCAATTGACTGAAGTAGGAGACTTGGAGCCAGGAGTTCATCTCGCATATCTTGGGAAAGCCCTAGTAGCTAAAGTCATTCATCGTATCTGACCGAAGCAGATTTCTGGATAAATCAAAGGTATTTTGTATAAACTCTGTAACGAACCTGGCGTATCCTTTCTGTGCCGTAACATAGCGTATTGTTATTTTTTAGGGGTGCCTTAATGTGGCTCCGTGTCTAGATGAACAGTCATAGCCGTTCAGTTCACAAGTACACTGCAGACTGAAATTTAGCCTGCTGGAAAAGACTTGCACGGCATGAAAGCCTGCATTGCAAACTATTCCACCTCAGCTCCAAGTTTCGGAACATTAAATTGGAGATATAATAAAAGGGCCGTTTCACATATTTATGCCTCAGATACTAACGGAACAATTTGATAACGATTAGTATTCGTAGAAATAAAAAAGTGTTTAACGTGTTTTGAAGGCTGACAATTGATTTTGAAACCTAGATTTCATAATTTCACTGCGGGATAGGTGAAATAATATTTTTTGTCCTATAATTATATAATTTCTTTAACTTTATGATATTATTTCATACACTGGAGAGCCAAAAAACTGGTATAGGCGTGCGTATGCAAATAACAGAGGTATGGAACCAATTAGAGTAACGCGATGCGGTCGGCAGAGACTATATAAGACAACAAGCGTCTGGCAAAGTTGCTAGATCAGTTACTGCTGCTACAATGGCAGGTTATGAAGATTTAAGTGAGTTTGAACTTGGTGTTATAGTCGGCGCATGACAGATGGGACATAGTATCTCCGAGGTAGCAATAAAATTTGGATTTTCGCGTAAGACCATTTCACGAGTGTACTGTGAATATCGGGAATCCGGTAAAACATCACATCTTCGACATTGCTACGGCCGGAAAAATATCGTGAACGAACGGGACAAACGACGACTGACGAGAATCATTAAACGTGACAGACGTGCAACCATTTCTCAAATTGGAACAGATTTCAATGCTGGGGCATCAACAAGTGCCAGCGTGTGAACTATTCAACGGAACATCATTGATATGGGCTTTCGGAGCCGAAGGCCCACTCGTGTACTGTTTTTGACTGCACGACACAAAGCTTTACGCCTCGCCTAGGCCCGCCAACACCGCCATTGGACTGTTTATGACTGGAAACACGTTGCCTGGCCTGACGAGTCTCGTTTACAATTGTAGCGGGCGGATGGACGTGTACGGGTATGGAGACATCCTCATGAATCCATGGACCCTACATGTCAACAGGGGACTTTTCAAGCTAGTGGAGGCTCTGTGATGGTATGGGGCGTGTGCAGTTGGCGTGAAATGGGACTCCTGATACGTCTAGATACGACTCTGACAGGTGACAGATACGTAGGCATCCTGTCCGATCACCTGCACTCATTCATGTCCATTGTGCATTCCGACGAACGTGGACAATTCCAGCAGGACAATGTGACACCCCACATGTCGAGAGTTACTACCGAGTGGCTCCAGGAACACTCTTCTTACTTTAGACACTTCCATTGGCCACCTAAATCCCCAGACATTAACATTATTGAGGATATCTGGGATGCCTTGCAACGTGCTGTTCAGAATAGAATTCCACCGCCTCACACTCCTATGTATTTGTGGACTGTCCTGCAGGATTCATGGTGTGAATTGCCTCCTGCATACCTTCAGACATTAGTCGAGTCCATGCCACGTCGTCTTGCGGCACTTCTGCGTGCTCGCGGGGGCCCTACACGATATCAGGCAGGTGTACCAGTTTTGTTGGCGTGTAAGTGTTCTTCTCCCAAGCAGGCATCGTTAATATCCCACTCCCTAGATGAGTATTCCTTCATTCGCAGTAAACAAATTGTAGCGTAATATATGTAACTTAAAAGGTCGTTTCAGGCCACAATGTCGATGCAAGTTGGTTATACTTTTTATTTGAATTATAGGCAGTTTCTTCATTTTATCATTTTATTGGAAATGTTCCCTAGTATACACTTGGAAAATACGTGATTACTAAATTCACAAAATATACAAATACCAGTAGTTTTTACTTAATATGTTGAGCGTCATGACGATTAACTAACAGTGGAGTGTTTGAGCTGAACAATCTTGTGAAATATTAGGATAAATTAAAATATTTAGATATTGGACCGTGGCCCTGAGAAATTTAGCATCGTTGCACGTATTCGGCATGAAACATGCCCTTGACGTAAACATCTAGACAGTCAAACTCCAGGAAAGGAATGGGTTAAAAAATATGTAGCCTGAAGTGCAGTTACACAGTTCTTGGAATTTGTTTATTTTCACGTACAAACATAGTAAAAAATAGGATGAAATATTCATATGTACAGCTGGTTCATTATTATTTGACCACTTTTGAAAGCAACATATGATAATAGTCCCTAAGGTAAATGTTTTTATTTTAACGGACACACTTTAATGTGTCCTCCCAATAAATTTGGTAGTGACATACGTAAATTAGCAACTTAACTACTTTTTGAAACTGTGACGATTAAATATTAAGACACTCATTAAATTTAATTTATTTTATGTCCAACAAAATAAAAATTAACAAATTAGTAACATCATATCTTTGAAAATTTCAGAGTTTAATTTAATTGACGTTTAAATGAAATAATCGTGTCCCTGTTAATGTTAATTTTACGTATAGCAGAAGGATAAAATTGGCATCGAAGTAGATCGACTACATGGCTTTCAAACATACTGAACCACGAACATCTTGTAGTACTTTAATTCATTTTCCATTTTAAATATTTTCTACGACTTTGGCAGCAAAATATACCTAACAAGTAAATTACGTCCAAAAATATTTAATGCAATTTTAAGTTCAAAATAATTAACCAGTTTAATTAATATTTTCTTATTTTATGTAAATAAAAGTAAATATGTGTGTACACGCTTAGTTACGTTGCAACAACAATACATTGACAACTGTACNTATTTTATGTAAATAAAAGTAAATATGTGTGTACACGCTTAGTTACGTTGCAACAACAATACATTGACAACTGTACATGGTTACATGTCTTTAAAAATGTTGTACCTTTAATTGGTACTGTATATGGGATATGAAGTAGAGATCATGTGCTAGATAATCAGTAATCAATACACGATACGTAACACTGAATGTTTATCGTGCCACTAGCTATATAAAAACAACTTTGTTTGAACTTACGCACATTTTTACGTAAATGGATGTCTTGAAGTTTTCGTGCACTCCTATTCGCCGAGCTAGAGAACAACTACAGTGTATTCAAGTTATGCAAATTAGGATGTTAAAAAATATATGTAAATAAACTTTTGGGCCGGTTGGATAAATAAATGTAAACAAATAATTCCATCACTGTTCAGTAACGTCATTTGTACAGTCCTGC
This sequence comes from Clitarchus hookeri, assembly GCA_002778355.1. NCBI lineage: Eukaryota > Metazoa > Arthropoda > Insecta > Phasmatodea > Phasmatidae > Clitarchus > Clitarchus hookeri. The sequence goes on along the minus strand of NQII01003497.1, from coordinate 188,047 downwards.
TGGAAATTCGTAAGCCAGTGTCGGGGACATGATCAAAAGACTATACTGAGTCCATGCCATCTTGTTGTTTTTTAACAGGTACATGTTTTGGAGTGTATAAAGTGGGCTGGAAGAAGATACTGTTCATGGCCACAGAGTACTTAAGAATGCACAGGTGAAACAACCACTTCTACTGAGGGCTTCAGCCACTGAATAGGTTAAATATACAGAAGTGGAATGGCACAGCAGTTACATTCAAGTAGGTGTACCCATTCGTGATTGGCTCGGCCTTGTGCCTGACTGGCCATTGCACGTAGCAAAATATTCCATATTGAATGGGCTTCCAGCAGGCAAGTGGTTTACCAGGCGACGATTAACGAAGGGCTTTTCGACATGCTACTGGCCAGTTGCGCCATTTTGCTGACAGGTGTAGCTGAAGCTCGGAGTCCAAGCGGCTGTTTAACTTCTGTATTATTTTCGTCGTCTGCACATGCCAGCAAAATTGCATCACTGGCCAGTAACATGTCAAATAGCTGTTCGCCAATCAGCAGCCTGGTTACTTACATGTCAGCTGGCAGTCCGACCAATGTGAAAGCTATCGCAGCGTGCAGTAGCCAATCAGACACACAATGGCCCATTCTTAGGCGTTCAGCAACCAATCAGCGAATGGGTACACCAAGATCAGAGGAACCGCCTATGTTATCAATTACATGGCAGGGCTGTCAGGAAGTGGTGTTCAGTAAAATGCGAGCCAGCTGCAGGTGTGTGGCNTATTTTATGTAAATAAAAGTAAATATGTGTGTACACGCTTAGTTACGTTGCAACAACAATACATTGACAACTGTACTGGTAACATGTCATTAAAAATGTTGTACCTTTAATTGGTACTGTATATGGGATATGAAGTAGGGATCATGTGCTATATAATCAGTAATTAATACATGATACGTAACACTGAATGTTTATCGTGCCACTAGCTATATCAAAACAACTCTGTCTGAACTAAAGCCCGTTTTGACGTAAATGGATGTCTTGTAGTTTTCGTACACTCCTATTCACCGAGCTATAGAACAACTACAGTGTATTCAAGTTATGCAAATTATGATGTTTAAAAATATATGTAAATAAACTTTTGGGCCTGTTGGATAAATAAGTGTAAACAAATAATGCCATCACTGTTCAGTAACGTCATTTGTACAGTCCTGCTGAAAATTCGTAAGCCATTGTCAGGGACATGAGCAAAAGACTATACTGAGTCCATGCCATCTTGTTTTTTTTTACATGTGCATGTGTTGGCGTGTATAAAGTGGGCTGGAAGAAGATACTGGTCATGGCCACAGAATACTTAAGAATGTATAGGTGAAACAGCCACCTCTACGGAGGACTTCACCCACTGAATAGGTTAAGTATACAGAAGTGGAATGGCACAGCAGTTACATTCAAGTAGGTGTACCCATTCGTGATTGGCTCGGCCTTGTGCCTGACTGGCCATTGCATGTAGCAAAATATTCCATATTGAATGGGCTGCCAGCAGGCAAGTGGGTTACCAGGCGATGATTAACAAAGGGCTTTTCGACATGCTGCTGGCCAGTTGTGCAATTTTGCTGACAGGTGTAGCTGAAGTTCGGAGTGCAAGCGGCTGTTTAACTTCCGTATTCTTTTCGTCGTCCGTACATGCCAGCAAAATTTCATCACTGACCAGTAACATGTCAAATAGCTGTTCGCCAATCAGCAGCCTGGTTACTTACATGTCAGCTGGCAGTCCGACCAATGTGAAAGCTATCGCAGAGTGCAGTAGCCAATCAGACACACAAGGGCCCATTCCCAGACTTTCAGCAACCAACCAGCGAATGGGGTACACCCAGATCAGAGGAACCGCCTATATTATCAATTGCATGGCAGGGCTGTCAGGAAGTGGTGTTCAGTAAAACGCGAGCCAGCTGCAGGTGTGTGGCGTGCCGCGGGCTAGAGGGAGGGGTGGATGGCGCCTACTTCTTGCCGGCGAGCGCCGCCCTGACGCCGAGCGCCGGGCCGCCGAAGCCACCCTTGTTGTCTGCACGGTACTCCTGCACGTGCTCCTTGCCGTCTGGCGAGAACCACTTGGTGAAGCCGACCACCTCCCACTCCTCGTTCTCCGTGCCCGGGTTCTTCAGGGTGCCCTTCTCCTGCCGCATCGTGCCATCGCTCAGCTCGTACCTGCCAACACACACAGAGCTTACGTAGGATTTGGTGCACCACCGGTCTGCGATGTGGGACGTTCTGGGTTCGAATCCCAGGTAAAACATGGGTGTTGGTTTACCTTAGGTCATAAGTTAGTTTGTAAACTGCCCCCTGATAAGCCATCAGGCACAACAACACCGGGGGATGTAAATAAGTCCTTTCCAATTCCAATTCTTAAGTGAGATGTTTGATCAATGCTTAGCAGGGAAGTATTAAGCGCCGATGAGAGTGAAATGAGGTGAAGATCGGGCAGTGGTTGAATGCAAGGGTGTGGAAAAGGGTGTTTCGAGATAAAACGCACTGGATGACATATCCACCATGTTACCCACATGCAAAATTCAAGTGACCCAACCGGCAATCGAGTTCGGATGGCCATGGTAGGAGGCGAGTTGTATGACTACTACAAAATCCCCCTGCCACCCTCAACACACACTAACTTTAAAATTATATAAGGATTACTCTGAAGTGTTCGATGTGTTTGTCCGCAAAATGAAAATCGCACAAATATGCCCGTTTGAGGTTTAAAAATTCTGAGTCAATACTTTTGCGTCACCTTGGCAAAATCCAAGGTATTCAAATGCCACCCTTATTTGTTGGTACTGTTTTTCCATAAAACGAAGAGGCTTAGAGTGTTACAACAAGACGAACTTTGTTTTGCGCATCTGAACATGGTAATGCAATATGGGATTATCAACTCCTCTTTGATTTATAATTTCCTTTCAAGAGGTTGCTGATGTTCTTCAGCTGATATGTTGTGCGGATTTGTTTTATTTAATATGTAGTAATTTCTGATATTTTAAAGCAAATGCTTGTTATTTTCCCATTTCCGAGGATCAATACCACCTGAGTAATCACTTTCGGCCACAAATTGTAAACGTTTTCTTTTACATTATGTTTTATACGTTATGTGTTTGAAGTATTGAAACATACTAAAACGCGCTGGACTTGCGTACGTACGAAAATGCAACCATTTGTGACAGTCTTCCTGAAATAATCTCATTTGTAAGGTTTGGAAGAATGGTTAACAAATAGTATTCTGCAGACTCACACTTTTTCAGTGGCGAATTGTGAGGGTACTCGCAGAGCGACAGTAACTCTTGTGGCTGCGGACATTACGTTGACCGTTCATTGAAGTGAAAGGTTTAAAGTTGTATTTGTAACTTGTGCTGCAACTGGCTTCTAGGTGTTGATAGTCACCAGATTTTCATTCTGTCCAATGTAACTCCACAGCTACCCTACGTTACGGATACTATTTTCCTGTATATCTTCCCATACCATCTATGAAAATAATTGTTTCACTTAATATACGCATCATGTTAATGGCAGTCGTCAACTTTGGGATTTATGTCGAATTCATATACACATAAATCTAATTCTCTGCGGACGATGCCGCTGGTGGGCGGGTTTTCTAGGGGATCTCCCATTTCCCCCGCCCTTTTATTCTAGCACTACTCCATTCTCACCTCAATCACCCTCATCGGTTCTCAAGACCTCACTGTTAAGAGCCACCCAAATATCTTCACTCACTCTACTTCTCTGAAGTTTGCTAGAAATTTCGAGTTCTAACATGCGTCCTAACCTCACGTGACTTAAAGAATTAAAATTATTTTGCAAGCGTGCGTAACACGTCCTGTAGAAGAGCGTTTGGGTAAGTTTGAGCTCAAAATAAAAAACTAGGATTTTTGGGTATTTTTGCATCATGATGACTCGATCCAGCCCACTGTGCGACGTTTCATTTTCTCACCTGAATGGTTAATATTCATTCTATGTATCACAAACTGGGAATACTCATAGGTGTAGGGAATATTCATCCAGGGTAAGATGGTTCCGTGCAAACCGTCGTTACACTTCGGTGTGCAAGGGGCGAGTTCGCGAGAGCAGTTAATCGACTGTGTCTGCCGGAGTAGGGGCTTCAAGGGTGTTGATAGCTAAGCTCTCTAGTGTGGTGGGACGTCCCTGGCAAGTGCCCAGTGCTAGCAACACTGCGGGCAGTAGTGAGCGAGCAATTCCCCACCCTTGCACGCTAGGAATGCGGGGTCCATTTGGTCTGATTGGGGTGGCTATACTGCAATGGGGTCGGGGCTCCGAAGTGAGATAGGGAGGAAGAGACGGCAGACAGCAGATCGACGGTAAGAAGCGACACATACCGCACGGGATGACTGTGCATTAGGCTTTGAGACACGATGTACGCAATCATGAGTAGCAAAGTAAATAAATAACATTGTTGGCATTGATTTCAGCGCATCGGTTTGAAGCAGGTTGCAATTCAGGGGATGTCTTCGGAATACACTATCATAAATGTGCTTCTAAAACATAACGCACTTTTAATGGCTACAAAGGATTCAAACGATAAATAACATTTATGATTTGTTTACGTGTAGAGGATTTCATTGTTTTTTTTTCGAGTACCAGTAAATAAACTATCTTATAGGGAATATACTGTGTCTGTTGTTCGTATTGTTGTCGAATTACCACGTTTTCTTACTCGGAAGACAACTGTGTTATTAAGGGTATTTTCAGTACAAAGTAATCGCATGTAATTAATCCTCTAATCGTTCGTAATAATCGTGTTCCAATTTTCAGTGGAAATTCATTAACCCCGTTTTGTATAAGTTGTAAAAAAAAGTGTCAAATGCATATAACTTCTAGAGGATACTATGTGAATAACATTTCAATGCTCGCTCCGTTATTTATTTATTTTTAACCTAGAAATCTGCAGTTATATTTAGTGATAAGCTATAGTTATAGATTCAAGTAGGTACATAAATATGCACTCGAACTTAAAACCTTAAATTTTTTATAATTATTTTTATGTTTTGTTTAAAGTTTATATTGCTCAGCACTAGTGCAAACATTCAAATTTATAATTAGGCCAACTATAATATGCAGTAGTGTTTGAAATATTTTGACACGATTTTATCAGAGAATATTGCTGTACGAAAGCATTTTTCATTTTATTATTTATTCATCTTTTTATTTGTTATATTTAAATTTCAATAAAAAATTTTAAAAAAATACCAAAGAAAACAATTGGGAATATGTCTTGGCATAGCAACACTCCTTAAGATATTTCATGTATAATAATTTTTTGTTTTGAAGTATTTATCTTTAAAATTGACGCAACGAGAAGGAATTTCGTTTAAAAATTGAGTCCCCATCTGAAGTTCGCGGCAGACGGCCAGGTGGGCAGGGCAGTAAAGTATATAAATGCGACCGTAAAATTACTTCCGAAAACAAATTTTAAGAGTTTCCACTTATGTCAGCATCCCCCAAAAATTAAGATTGAATAGCTGAGATAAATTATTCAAGTTACAGCATAACGTCTCTCGGTTACACGCTGACGCAAGCTGAAGACACGCGACTTTCGTGGCAGCGGCTGGTTCCAAACTGCTTTGGTCACTTGTCTGGCACCAACAACCTGTGTCTTCCCGGAGGGGTGGGTGGTTCGAACCATCTTCGGTACAGACGTTGAGATACACGAGGGAAACGCCTTGGCGAGTACGGTCACAGATCAGTTTGTCCTCCCCGGAACCTCTCTCACTTGTCACTTGCTGTCAGAAATTCTCCGAAGACCTCGGTTGTTAATCGCGGTCCGAGTCTCTCAACTCAATCTCTCAACTTGTCGTCAGAAAGACTTGGTGCGGTAACTCGGGGGGCGTGGGCGTTTGAGTGAACAAAAAGTGTTAGGCGATGCTCAAGTGTTTTCGACCTCGGCACTGCCGTCGCCGCATGTCCTCCGCTTGGCTGGACGCCAGACGACACGTCCTTCGGCGAATGCCGTATGCCGTTTCGTCACGCCGGGCTTCCTGCTTGCGAAGTGGGATGTCCCGATGAGGTCGCGCTGTACCAGCAAGGCCTCTTCCGGTCACAGCATCACGTCACCCACAGCGAACGCTTGTTGACCAAGATATGGAAATTATTTACTGCTTTCAGGGAATAGTAATAAAGAACGACATTTACGGAAAAATGATCCACCTTTCTTATTTCTTAAGGCTACGGGAAAATCTCGCTTTGCGTGAATTTCCTAGATATAAAATGAGGAACTGAATTTGAAATACTTAATATATTTTTATATAGAAACGGTTTACAGACTGTGTATTTAAATTATGAACCCATTCAAACCAGCAGTAGTTGACACAGTACATTGTTTTCGAATAAAAAATGGTTGACTGTCGAATAATATCGTAAAAAAACAGGAAATAAATACATGTTAAAAATTGTTGTTTTAAAATTTCTCAAGAATTACAACGTAAAATTCTACGATAGCAACATTTAAAAATAATTTATTTTTGACCTTATTTAATTTGCCTGTAACCTCGTGTTATAACATTTTATTTTAAAAATTTCCGTGATATTCTAATTTTTGTATGTTTCGATAACATCCAAAGACAATTAAGGTGAAATATTTTTTTTTTAGTTTGTTATTTATAGCCTTAAACATTCGCCAACAGTTGGCTAGTTTGAAGTCGAAAACTACATACCTTCAACTGTTGCCCCATCAAGAAAACATTAAGTAGTTCAAATTCGCTTCCTGATTTCATGTTTCGTTAATTCGCGCACTTTCGACATATTTCCGTAGCCCTTAGGTTAATTTCATGGAACGATTCATAGCTCTGCTTGCAGTGATTTCTGTGTTCTCGTAGCGTCATTACGTGGGCATAAAAAGACTTATCGTGAGATTGTCGCCTCTTAACTACAAGTGTCAACACATGCTCCGCTGACGTGTGCCAGGAAGGACGTTCAGTATGGATGGAAACAGAAACAGATCATCAGCTAATCTTCAGCAATTGAAACTGTGATAACGTCTTCTGCGTTTTCCTCGTTGTGCCGTACAGTAATTGGGAAAATATGCATTTGCCCATCTTCACCCCTGCGCTCGTTTGTTTTTCTCCTTTACCTCGTCCAGAGTTATTTCCACGCACCCATTTACCGTTACCGCCATTCCTNACCTCGGCACTGCCGTCGCCGCATGTCCTCCGCTTGGCTGGACGCCAGACGACACGTCCTTCGGCGAATGCCGTATACCGTTTCGTCACGCCGGGCTTCCGACTTGCGAAGTGGGATGTCCCGATGAGGTCGCGCTGTACAAGCAAGGCTCTTCCGGTCACAGCATCACGTCGCCCACAGCGAACGCTTGTTGACCAAGATATGGAAACTATTTACTGCTTTCAGGGAATAGTAACAAAGAACGACGTTTTCGGAAAAATTCTCCACCTTTCTTATTTCTTAAGGCTACGGGAAAATCTCGTTTTGCGTGAATTTCCTAGATATAAAATGAAGAACTGAATTTGAAATAATTAATTAATTTTTATGTGGAAACGGTTTACAGACTGCGTACTTAAATTATGAACCCATTCAAACCAGCAGTAGTTGACACAGTGCATTGTTTTCGAATAAAAAATTGTTGACTGTCGAATAATATCTTTTAAAAAAAAACGAAATCAATACATGTTAAAAATTGTTGTTTTAAAATTTCTCAATATTTATAATGTAGAATTCTATAATAGCAACATTTAAAAATACTTCATTTTTGACGTAATTTAATTTGTATGTAACTTCGTGTTATAACATTTTATTAAAAATGTGTCCGTGATATGAAAATTGTAGTATGTTTCGATAAAATCCAAAGACAATTAAGGTAAATCATTTTTTTTTAGTTGGTTATTTATAGCCTTAAATATTCGCCAACTGTTGGCTAGTTTGAAGTCGAAAACTACATACCTTCAACTGTTGCCCCATCAAGAAAACATTAAGTAGTTGGAATTCTGTTCCTGATTTCATGTTTCGTTAATTCGCGCACTTTCGACGTATTTCCGTAGCCCTTAGGTTAATTTCATGAAACGATTCATAGCAGNGAACGATTCATAGCTCTGCTTGCAGTGATTTCTGTGTTCTCGTAGCGTCATTACGTGGGCATAAAAAGACTTATCGTGAGATTGTCGCCTCTTAACTACAAGTGTCAACACATGCTCCGCTGACGTGTGCCAGGAAGGACGTTCAGTATGGATGGAAACAGAAACAGATCATCAGCTAATCTTCAGCAATTGAAACTGTGATAACGTCTTCTGCGTTTTCCTCCGTTGTGCCGTACAGTAATTGTGAAAATATGCATTTGCCCATCTTCACCCGTGCGCTCGTTTGTTTTTCTCCTTTACCTCGTCCAGAGTTATTTCCACGCACCCATTTACCGTTACCGCCATTCCTNCTGCGCTCGTTTGTTTTTCTCCTTTACCTCGTCCAGAGTTATTTCCACGCACCCATTTACCGTTACCGCCATTCCTGCGCTTGCGTGCTTGTTCTGCTGATTCGTCTCCATTAATTTGTAAATAATGACTTAATTTATTCTGCGGAATTAGCTGCGTATTATTTTTATACCCGCTAACAACAGTTACTAATAGTTGGATTGGTTTCAATTGGAGTGTATTTGTGTTTTTGTAATGTATTTTCTTAATTTCCATTACGTACACTGAAGCACCTTTAATTAGCATAAATAGATGGTTTTTCAAAAACGCAATAGTTGTTAGTAAAATATTTGTTGGTACTCTCTTCAGCNTTTAATTAGCATAAATAGATGGTTTTTCAAAAACGCAATAGTTGTTAGTAAAATATTTGTTGGTACTCTCTTCAGCAGTATATGATAGGCTATTTATGTCGTGGAGAGCCACTTCTTTTTTTATCTTATCACACAAGGAGTCAGTGCTTGCCATTGTCATAATAGGTAGTATAAATAAGCCGATGTTAAAAAACAATTAATTTATATTTATTGTAAAAATTAAAAAGTTTCCCTTCTAACAAACGAAGCACGTAATTAGTTTCTTAAAACCTACGCCGTGTGATAGTTGAAAAATAACGTTTAATATAAGAAAGGTTTTCGTATACCCAATGTAAATCTTGAAATTACGACTCTTACAAGCATGTAATTATGCAAAACCTATTTAACCTAAATGATCAAATGTGTTTCAAAGATATATATATATTTACATATACCTATATATATGTATACATATAAAAGATACTAATTATTTGAAGGAAAAAAAAGCGTTGTATTAAGTGATTATGATAGCTCAAAGTAGACAGTACTTGGTTCGCTTATGAAAGCACTTCCTCTGTTGAAGTTCAATCGAGTGTACGACTACAGTGCGAGTACGAGCTTAAGTTCGCGCCGCGCATGCGTGAACCTCGGGTGGGGGCCCGCGGCCACTTTCGGCCATTTTGTGCGTGGGCGAAAATTTTCGGGCATTGTAACTTGCGACTCTGGTGTGATAGTACGCTCATTTTCTGGCCAAACGACAGATTTCGCGTAGATCAGCGGATTTAAGCCATAAAAATATTCGTTTGGTAACTTTCATTCTCACATCTCAAAGAAATCTGTGTATATTAAATTCATGCATATTCACGGAACACGCACGGCCGTATTCCTAACACAGCCACTCCCAGATTTCTCCAAAAAGTTTAATAATTAGCATTTTGTGTGTGTTTGTACGAGTTTTTTTTTGCTCACGAATGCGGGCAAGTTTTACATATAACTCACCTCAGAGTCTTAAATAATAATTGACGACGTNTTTTTTTTTTGCTCACGAATGCGGGCAAGTTTTACATATAACTCACCTCAGAGTCTTAAATAATAATTGACGACGTAAGTGCAAAAGGGCAAATTCCACTCTGTGATCAAGTAGAATGGTTAATCCACTCCACATTCCTCAGGTGTAATTTACGAGCACTTCCCTCTCATCCTATTCTCGATCGTCTCTCCCATTATTAAGTACTTTCCCTCCTCCGAGTATTCACGCCCTTTTTCACTTGCTCAATTCATCTCTCCTGGGGTCGTTCTGAAGGGCGCTTGCCCTTTACTTGTCTCTCTGCATTGAGACTGGCCCTCCTGTTGCTCTCTGAGATTTTGACGCAGGCAAAACATTTTAGTTTCAGTCTTCCGTTTCTGCCGAGTGGGGTCGTTTTTACGTCTCATCCTTCCTCGTTTGGTAGCGCTCCTGATTTTGTACTTCCGTTCTTTTTCAAAGACGTAAACATTATTTTTATTTGTACGGTGAGGGAGTAATAATTTCACGGTTTCAATAGCAATTAACATGTTTGTTGCATTCTTAATTTCAAACAGTTATAATAGTTTGAATATTTACTGTTGTGACTCACACTCACTCTAATATTGGTGATTTACCACTGAATGACTATGATTCCCACTACTCCAAGACACTGGTTCCCATTTAATTCGTTTCGCTTTTGTATCGGCATTTTGCTGGCAATTTTAATTGATCACTTTTGAAATCTCTTCTTAGAAATTTTATGCTGTTTGTTACGGAAGTACAGTAACTACAGTTACTAATAAAGATAATTATTTTAGTAATATTGATTTTACGTTCATAAAATACAGGGAAATTAATCAAATAAACGTTTTCCACAAATGTAAATGACACAATTTAATCACTGCATTAAGAAACTGAGATGCTTTTGCTACATTGCTGCCAACTTAATTGAGATCATGCAATTCAGAGTGATGTAAAAATATATGCGGTAACTGGCGTAGATTATTTTTCAATTTTTTTTTTCGAAAGTGAAATTATTGTTTCTGGTTTAGTACCTTCATAAAATATTTTCATTTATAGACGTCACCCCCACACCCTAAACAGGACTTGGCCATTTTAACTTATGGTTATTAGATAATTGGAGTTATTGTTCTACTGTGTTTCAAAAAATGACTACGTATAAAGTATACCGCAGTTATGTAAATGATTCGAGAACGTAATACTCTTATACAAATGTTTTGGACAATATTATAAAGCATTTGGAAAGCTTTTAAAAAAAACCCTGCGATCGAGTTATCACGCGCACAACCCTTGCAAAATTAATATTTTTTGATAAAAATTTTGGATAACTTTATTTACTCCTTTAAAATTTATTAATTTTGGACCCCAATAACCCGAGCACATATTAGTCCAACAACTCACCTATATCTGAAAATACGTTTTTAGCTGAATAAACCTTCGANCCAATAACCCGAGCACATATTAGTCCAACAACTCACCTATATCTGAAAATACGTTTTTAGCTGAATAAACCTTCGAATAGCGACTAGAATTTACAAGAAACAGCCTGTTGCCGGTATATCAGGACGCTAACAGGAAAATGACACCTGAACAAACCGTCTGATGTTTAAACCTAAGCAGTTTTCGAATTCGTAGATAGTTTGTTCTGCATTTACAGCATCCGAGATATTTCCGTGACTTTGTTATCGACATCTTCTTCGGATGTTATGGTTGACAACTCGCCAAGATGCCTCGAGTTAAGTGGAATTCATAAGCTATTCGAGTTAAAGTACGTTATAATGGACCTAGTATAAAACGTAGCGAACCTTCCAGATATAAAAGAAACGATTGATAGCACAAGGGTTCCCGACATACCATGTAAATATCAGACAGGAGATAAGAAAGACACTGCATCACTTAGCCGCTAACAGGTGGGAAAACCTATTGCTTCTTTCACGTAAATTCTTGCCAATGTACGGTTATAAGGGTAAAAATGGAGGGGGTTTGTAATTACTACACATAGGATTGCATAACATCCCTTTGCGTTTATTAACTAGAACTCCCTCTGGGGGAGGTCCTGTGGACGCTGTCACACAACTTAACATCGAGGTCTTGAGAGCCGATGATGGTTAAACGAGGTGAGTATGGAGAAACGTCAGTATGCAAGGGTGGAGAAAACGGGAGATCCCCGAGAAAACCGGCTGACCAGTGCCATAGTCCGGCGCGATTACCACATGCGAAAAACCGGGAGCAACCCCAAAGGGAATCGAACCTGATTCACCTAGGTGCGAAGCTAGTAGTCTAACCACTACACCACCGTGGCCCCATCATACTCCTTTGAACGTTTCTCAGAGTAACCACACGCATTACTAAATAGTTGCTTAGTGCCCATTTTATATCCTTCCAGCGAGTGCTAAAATTATCGCTAGTAGGTCTACGGAATTTATAATACATACTTATCTAAACGTACAGCAAGTAATAATGTCAAACTGTCGGAAATACTGACTTAATACTATTATGCCAATTCTTCCTCTTACACATATTAGACAAAAAAAACCTATTTTTCATCTGCCACCACTTGAACAATTGCAATTTTACCTGCACGTTAAGACATAAATCCGCTTTTCGTATTTCGCTATCGATATTACTATAGGAATAATATTTTTTTTTCAATATTTTGTTATATACAAGAAGTTTTCAAAATGCATGTCAAAATAAAAACCATGGCATCTACAGGCTAAGATAAAAATTTAATTCCTAGTAGCGAAATGTCCGTAAAATTCATCTAATTATTTTTAATTTAAATGGAAGTTCGCAAAACAGCGGCAGGAGTTCGCAACTTGCCGTACCTGCGTGCACAACAAGTTGCATATCGCCAAGGCCGACGGAATTGGCACGCTACGCGGGAAATAAAATGCAAACACCTCCGGCAGCCTTTACTGCTCAATTGCTAATCTCCCATTGTTCGTGTAGTTTGGCACGCGTACACTAACAAGCGACCATTAGCGGCGCCCACGTACCTCGAGTTTATGGTGTCCAATGTGCAGGAGCTCTCCGTATGGTGAACGAGTTCTGTTCGCCTTCGTGATATGCAACCTGCATCACGCAAATTCATGCATTTTCGGATTCCTAGCGCGGTTTTGCTTACTTCAATTGAAACTGAGAAATTGTAAATAAATTTTGAAAACATTTAGCTACTAGGATTTATTGTTTATTTTAACCCTCAGACACCGTGGTTTGAATTTCGACATGTAGTTTAAAATACACTTCGCATACGTGTTAAAGAAATTGTCCAATGCAGTTTTAAAAAGTTTACAAGTTACTGTATGCCAGAAAAATTGATTAGTCATTTACTGACTGGAGAGTCATACCCGCCACACAACTCAACGCTTGTTTGGTTAAGTTTTAACCGTTTCGATTTTAGAAAATACAGCAATCACGCTCAGAAGTAACCTACGGGATGCTTCATAATGACGCAAGGAGAAGTAACCAACACGAATAAGCAATTTAGCAGAACGTCTTTATACTAAACCAACTCAAAATCACAACTGAAATTAAACGAATATCCGAGCTTTGAACGCAATTCGTACCGGAATCTGAAGATCTAAAAGCGCCTTAGCTAACGGATGTCGCCGAGTAGTCAGAAATTCCGAGGTTGATCATGCGTTACAAATTTTGGCATTAAAAATTACCTGCCGAGTAATGTGGACCTTATCGATTTAAAAACAGGCCCAATCCTTACTGTAGAAATCCTGCTAGCATATTCGGTGCTTATAAGACTTTTAAAAAAAAAAGTGAGGTTGATTTAAAACTTACGAGAAGTCGTAGCCATCCGGTCGGACTTCGTTGGTGTACGACATGATCTTCACTTCCGGCATCTGCGCCGACGTCAAGACTAGGAGAGCTGCCACAACAGCTGCCGAGAACTGAAAAACGCAAGCATTCACACTTGTGGAAGTAAACACCCAGCACATGATTCCATATACTCTATGTAGTCTTTTTTGAAAATGTGTTCATACGGTTGGATGTTAATCAAGCAAATTTTTAAGAACATCTTAATTAATTTTTTTTATTTCGACTGAGTATTCTTCCTCCCAGAACATAAAATAATCACTGCACGAAGACAGCCATGAAAAGTTGCCCTACAGAACACCCACATAAGGGCAATTACGAATAACTGACTTTTCAACTGTAGTTATCACAAAGATGCTCGTAGTTATTATCTTTGATCGAGCTAGCTCTCTGTCCACTGATTCTTATGAACCTATTCTTTTGGTTTGCGGTTAAGCACGTTAAATATCAACTTTTAAGAATATCATGTTCCTAACTCTATATACAATTTTAACATATACACTGATGTGGCATACCGTCAGTAAAGTTCGTAGCAATGCAGGAAAATAGTTCCTCGTGTCGTCGTTATATTAAAAGTGTAACGTTTTATTTTGCAAGCACTGGATTTACTTAATTTAGTTTCTGTACGCTTTATGCAAACAAGAGCAGAAAGCCTGATGTTAGGAAATATATATACGTCCTTAGGAATGTCACATTTATATTTAAGCTACGCCTAAATAAATTATTCAGGTTCATTGATATGATGAGTTCAGACAGTTGAGAGGAAATGCTATAGTCAATTCACGGTATACTTCTAACTTTTCTGAAGCCCTGCTAAAGTTTTACTACCAGGATATTCCTCCGCATCATACAAACAAAGCTTAAACCAGTCTTAAAAATTACACCAAAGGGACAACACGCCACATTCGTACGCACTGAGTGTAATAATATTTTGCTTAATAACTATTTCTTACTAAGCATTACCAACACACGCGTTTTATCACTGTTTTTATTCATATTAATTATAAACGAAATACTATAATTTATAGCTAAAATATAAATAACATTTCAATTTTATCAAAAAATAATATACTTAAATGTTAACACAAGTATATAACGCTTATGATACATAAAATATTTAGAAAATAAACACACACGTCATAGGTGGTGTGATTTTTCAAATCTTTGATTCTAAAAGTGTGAAGAAACCGCGAATAGACTATTGGCTCTTAACAGCGAGCCAGTGATGGTGAAGTGAGGTGAAGATGGAACAGCGGCGGAATGAAAGGGCTAGGGAAAGGGAAGTACCCGAGAAAACCTGCTGGCCAACGGCAACGTCAGACGCGTTCCTTCAAGCGGATACTGGGTGATCCCGCCTGGAATCGATCCCGCACAGAGAGAAATATTTTGTTGCAGCTACCAAATAAGTTTGCTTGAAAAGTACTTGTTTCCTATAAACACAATTTTTTTCACACGACTAATACGTTGCTGTGTCCAAACATCTGCGTTCGTTCCTTTACACCGAACAAAAAAATTTAAAAATTATTTGTTGAGCCGAACAATTACTTGGGTTGTTCCAACACATCCTGTATATATATTATGTACACACAACTATTTTACACGTATTCTCAACTGAATAATTTGGTTACCGTAAACATTATAAATATTGCGGTAGATAAATATTTCGTTTGAAGTGAATAAAGCGTTTGGTTACCTTGAAAAATTTGATAAGTGCCTTTTATTACATAATTTATGGCGGCAACAAAATCAGCTTGGTACAGAACTGGCGTTTATTTTGTTGCCTGTAGGGCAAACAGCTCACTCGATTTACTGTACCTCAAAATACTGCTGGAGAGATTGTTTGTAACTTTCGTGGCAATTAGGGTAGAAACAGTGTTTATTTGTGCATTTATTGATGCTTAATAATAGTATATAAACAATTTAAAAGTAAAAAATTCAACGAGGGAAAGAAAAGTAAAGCTGTAAAACTAGAAAACATTTATTTGCGCGCGTGTGCAATATTAAAATACTACGTATTTACAAACATCCCGCCTACGTTAGTGGGAGATGATAGCCAAAGTTGCTAAGGTAAGACTTGAGGAAACGATAGTTCCGTGTTCGAAACGCTGTCCTGCGGATCGTTTCTTTATGATAACCAAAACTATTTAATGTACGTAGATAAATTGAAGTTATCAAATCTTACAACTTTTTTGCAATAAAATAAACAAATCATGAAGTGCAATGTAATTTTGTTCCGGAAATCAAATATTTAATTTCCCCTATATAAACCATTAATTTGGTCGCGCCAAACAAACTAAGTTTTATTCAACAAATAAATTATATTAATGCGGTTCGTCTTTGTGGGAGACGAGTAGTCTTACTACTACTCCACCGCGGTCCCTTACGGATATGTTAAATGAACAGAAATATAGATCCCGAGCAGGGCTTTCGAAAGTGTTGCAACCAACCACAAACATTGAAATATTCGTACACACCCATGATTTTATTAACGTGAGCGAAAGACGCGAACGTGTGCTACGTTGCACCGAGTATAGTGCGGTTCGCGGTGGACGAAGTATAGCATGCGGCTTTGTCGGCCCTGGAGGGGAGCTCCACGTGACACGCTGTGTGTGGTGTCGGTGGCGTCTCTTCCGCGGTGCACGCAGGCACTCCGGATCGCTCGCTAAAACTGGCAACAGCGGAAATTGCCCGGCAACTCTGAAATTTCCACCGCGGATACGTTAAAACCTTCGCTTCTGTCACCAACATATTTCTGATTTCATTTTTTAAAATATTGCATATTCACGGTTACTTCCTCGCATGTGGGAATCGTGCAGGACGATGCCGCTGGTCTGCGGGTTTTCTCGGGGATCTCCCGTTTCCCCCGCACCCTTGCATTCCGGCACTACTCCATACTCACCTCGCTGCACCCTCGTCGGCTCTCAAGACCTCGATGTTAAGAGTCGCCCAAATCTCTTCGCTCACTAACTCACGGTTACTTCCAACTTTTCTTATGCCGTGCTCAAGTTCTACTTTCAGGATATTTTTCCGCCCTATGCAAACACAGCTGAACTAAGTCTAGAATATTGCACTTAAGCGCAGCGCACCGCATTCATGCGCAGTCATTTTAATAATATTTTACATAAGAACTATTTCTTACCAGGCATTGCCAATACACATATTTTCTCCCTCATATTAATTATAAATGAAATATTATAATTTTTAGGCAAAACATAGCTAAGTGTTCGATTTAAAAAAAATAGGACACTTTTATGTTAACGCAAGTGTTAAACGATTATCATAAATAGTATATTTTAGAAAAACCAANAAAAAAAAATAGGACACTTTTATGTTAACGCAAGTGTTAAACGATTATCATAAATAGTATATTTTAGAAAAACCAAGCACGTCATACATGGGGTTATTTTATAAAGATTTCATTCAAAAAGTGTGCAGAAACCGCGAATAAACTATAATCAAATCATTCTGTTTGTAAGGGGATCAATATCCGCCATCTTGAATTTATTAATCTCTCGGTATATGTTAAATTTCAGTTGGCTTTATTTAAACTTTTCGCATTACACAGCATAAATAATAACGTCTCCATTTTTATCAAGTTGGTATTCCTTCACTACCATTACTTTTTTTAAGTAGTAATTGCTGGGAAGGCCATCAGCAATTTTTCTTGCGGCCGATTAGAGCCCTAGAATAAAGATGAGGTAGACCAATTCTTCGTGTTCTGCCCATGTACCCAACATTGACTTATCCCTAACCAACACAACTGTCAAAGTCACATGGCAACAGTGACGAACGCGTTTGTTTATATATCAATTTTCAAAAGCCAAGCACTTTTGTATGAATAAAACACTTTTTCTAGTTTGAATTAAATCAAACTGCATTACAAATTGGTTAGAAGTAGTATACCAACATCTGAAACCACTTGTTTAATACTCAGTGTTCTAACCTCAAATTCAATCCATGCCGTTTTCGCTAGTCGTATTGGCAGAAAAGCAGTTCGTTGTTGGGACACAGAGATTGGTTGTGGCGCAGCCAGCGAGATCGGTCTACCTCAACTTTAGTCTACGATCACAGCATTATGGCGTCACTAGCCGACAACATATCGCAGCGCCTTTCNATCGGTCTACCTCAACTTTAGTCTACGATCACAGCATTATGGCGTCACTAGCCGACAACATATCGCAGCGCCTTTCCCCAATCAAAGCCTAGTAACTTACTTGACAGCCGGCAACTCAGTCGGTAGGGAACGTTCCGCAACACACGCGGTAACCAGCTAGACACAAGGCCCGTTCCCAGATCTTCGCGTAGCCAATCAGAGAATGAGCACGCCCAAATCAAAGGAACCTCCACGCCAAGTAGTTTCCGTGTACTAATAAACTCACCAAACGGTAATCTGTACTGCCCAATGTTTAATATAGGCCGGCAGTAAGCCAGAACGATGGCGATTTTTCAATGTCCCGATAGAATTTTGTTTCCTACGTAACATTGCGTTGCCTTGAGTAATTTATTTTTTTAGTGCTGCCGAACGTGTTGCTACTTTGCAATGAACGTCACAAAAACTGACGACGAAGTAAAATTACGTCGCAAACGTCTTCGAAGAATTCGGACGTCGTAACGTCACGACCGACTCCCCGTTTAACTCTGCTGAATTCAGACGACGTAATGCTACGTATCTGGCACTCGAAGGGTTATCATCACCCGGTTTCGGTGAAGCAGCCTTCTCGTTGACGAACTAGTGTAGTGGAGAGATTTGGAATGCTCTTATAAGTACATAGCCTCGAGATTTTTTTTTTTTTAAGCACAGCGATAAGGGTGAAAATAACACGCGCGGCCAGCGTCCCGTCGCTCCTACGAACAAGGTGCTGAAAACGCGTGCAGCGGTTCCGTTGTTACGCTTTCCTGTGCAAATGAGACGGTGTGGGATTTTATTACACGCGATGAAAGTCCATAGAATAAATTACGACTGCGCAGTTTTAATTTTCTACTACCTGTAAACTGCGCAGAAAAAGGTCCAAGTATGCTATTATTGACAGTTTTCACGATTTTTAATTTATTTTAGAATAAACTTAATATTATAAAAACAAAACTGTACAGGCTTATATAATTTTTTTTTGTTATCTTTCCTGGCAAAAAGTTGTATTTCCAGGACACTTATTTTCTGAGATACGCGTACACGCGCTAACAACGAATATACAGAAAATATGTCCGTAGTACTGACTCTACCATTGAGGTCTTGAGAGTCGTTGAGGGTGAATCGAGGTGAGTACGGAGCAATGCCGGAATGAAGGCGTGGGGGAAACGGGAGATCCCCGAGAAAACTCGCCGACCAGCGGCATCGTCCGGCACGATTCCCACATGTGAAAAAACCGTGAGCGACCCCGCCGTGTAATCGAACCCTGTTCGCCTAGGTGGGAGGCGAGTAGTCTGACCACTACGCCACCACGGCCCCAGTTTATAACGAGATGCACTTACCACGTTCATTATCGCTGTAGAAGTCCCGGCTGTGTCGATCTTCGAGCGCCTATAAGTCGTGCCGGCGATGTCGCCGTTTGTTTATATAGGCGCCCCCACCCCCTCCAAAACGCTTTTCAGGACACATCAACTTCTACAACGTCGCACGACGAAGACGGGCGTGATTGGTTGCGAAATCCGCGGTCAGGGTTGTGACCGACACACGCATGGCGAGGTAGGAGGAGATAAAAAAAAAGAATAAAAGATTGATTCCCTCGTCTTTTGAGGTCCGCAGGTGAAAGTGCTTGTAAACGGCGATTACCTTGACAGAATCCTCGTCCGTTACTCGTCCAACGGCTAAGTATACTCTGTCCGTGGTGACTTACATTTTTCGTTTTGCGAATTTCCTTATTCTCATATAGGCTGTTTACGGTAAAGTAAGCGCTTTTAAAACCAACCTTTGAAAAAAAAATCACTGCTCATAAGTACGTGTATGCTACCGTACGCATTGTCATGCAGGCTTCCAGTTAAGTTGGCAGAGAATTAATAAATTATATTTCCAAGTCTTGATGTTGTATTGAGTTTGTAGTATTTAAATTCATAGCCAATTAAGTTAGTATTCCTTGTTTTCTATACACTTTCTACGAATTTACATATTAAAAACACATTTATATTACTAAATATGTATCGGTTTCACTTGGACAACGCATGAATAAAGTGGTCAAGCCAGTGAGAATTTAAAGATTATATAAAGCGTAAGGATACAAAGTAAGAAGTAAAAGTAGACCCTAAGCAGTGCTTTCAAAAGTGCTCAATAAACCGTGATTACCCATTACATGTTGTCATTATGGAGAGACTCATCTTGTCTCACAGACCCCCTCCCCCCTCACCACCAAAGGAACTGTATAAAGCCACGCGCCAATTTTCGTTTTCTATATACTATTCATGGTAACATGAGGCTCTCTTAATGCCCTCTCAGAAGGATAAAAAACAATATAATTATATTTTATTATGGTCCCAGACAAACACTTTTGTGTGTATTAATATCACGACAATTTTTGTACTAACGGTTGAGGAAATAATACAAATAAGATGAAATTAACTTCTAAGCAGAGCGTTAAAACGTGCTCACTTTACCGTGAACAACCTGAACAACCATTGTTTGTGTAATTTATACGTAAATCTCTGTGTTCGTTTTCATGAATTCAAAATGCTACACCTGTGGTTAATAAGAAGTCTCATTATTTGTTTATGTATGTCTTTAAAAACGTTCAAGTTGAGGTATCCTGTTTCTTCAGCATTAAATAAATAACAGTTATGCCTAACAAATGAAACAGGAAAAGACAAAAACAATAACAGTATTTACACACTGCATTACTCTTAGTACAAAACTCTGTAATGAAGAATAAATAGCTACTAGCACATAATACACTGCTAAATACGCATTATCACGGCAATATTGATGTGTGTTTTTATATAACGTGAACTGAAATTGCAAAATACTTGTTTTTCCATTAATGATGTATTTCTTCGACTTTATTTGTTTGAATTATCTTGTAATGAATATCAAAACAACAAATTTAACAATTCTTATACGTACCTCCAGAAAAATTGCATTTCTTAAATTTCCTTGTTTTAATGAAATAAAAATAAAATTCGTGGCGTTCGTAAAAATATATTTTTAATTGCTTGAAAAGAATTTGTTTTTGAATCCAAAGAGAGGGCATTTTTATGTCAAATAAAGAATAATGATTGTCTGATAATTGTATTCACCTCACATTATTTGGTACCGTCATTATGAACAAAGATATTAATATACATAATCCAAAATGTTCAAACCATTTTAATTAATGTTTTATATAGTAGGAACAAGTGTTTATTAAACATAATGTTTCGCAACATGTAGCAGAAATCTGTGTTGTACCTAAGATATGAAACAATCATAATTTTTAGATGTTTTACCAAATTTGCTGGGATTGGTTTCGGTGGTTCTTGAGATAAGAAGCTGTATAGTTCATGCGGCGTTTTCTTCAAAAAATGGCTCACGAGATGCTTCGAATAAGTGGATTAAATCCCTGATATAAATAATTCTACTACAGGAAGCAAAATTTAAATAGCTCTAACATGTAGCAAACATAAAATATTAATAACGCCACAATTTTAAAAGTAATTGCCTGAGCTACTTAAAAAAAGTATGTGTGGTAGCTCGTAGTAGTATTTACTTGTGATACGAATCCATTGATTATATACTGCGAGTTAAACAATGATTTCTGTTTCTTCAAGGGGCGCTTTGTAATAAATTGGTCAAAAAACAAGCTGTTAGTTATAATATTCATAGCTCGTAATAGGTACTATAAGAATACCGCGTTTGGCACAAATATATCAAATTTTTCAATATACTAAGACTGCCATTTCAAACATAAGTTCGTTTTAAATTAAAATAATGAAATTTTGAATGTTCTATTGCAGCACTACCTACATGATAAATTCGGTGGAAATCGGTTCTTTATTTACAGAGATACGCTGCATGTCCTTTATTTTACTAATACAGTACTATTTTTGTAAACTGCGGATTGTTGGGAACATTTATTTCTGAATCCAATAATAGCAGTGTGTGGTTCTTCAAATTGGTATAATAGTTTCTCAGATATGACAATACGCCAGAAAATATTGAAGAGGCGCTTTTTTGAAAATAAGTAGCAGGTTTGGTTGTAGACTATGTTTTACTTATTGCATTCTGGAAACGTATCAAATTGGCGACATTCGGCGCAGGCAATGATGGGAGAAATGTTTATTCCGGTCAACAAAATACTTATTTGTAACGGGCAAGAAATCTATTAACTTATCCCAACAAAATATTTTGTTGAGTAAATAAAAATTGAAAAGCAACTAAATTAATTTTGTTTAACTAATGAAATTCACACTCGAACAAACAAAACCTTTATGTCGGGCAAAGGAAATTACTCTGCCTACAATTTTTTTTATTTGGCCACTTATTTGATTACCTTCGTTCTAAAATACAGCTGAAGAGTTTATTCGTAACTTTTGTGATAATTAGGATAGTAGCGGTGTTTGTAAGAGCATTTATTCTTGTTTAATAATTGTATAAAAGTCCTAATATTTTCATCAGGAAAAAAAATAATTAAAACTCCAAAACTTCATATTTTGGTGGTTTATGGACGTTGTCTAGTATTTGCAAAGTATTAATTGAAAACATTTGCAATTCCCTAAATACGCTTTAACGTATGTTGCTGGGGTACAGCGCTGGAGTCGCACAAATGTAGGTTCGAATGTCGGTCTGACTTAACTTTTATTTACATTAACCGAAACAGTTTAATACCAAATCGTACAGTTTCGGGCAACCAAATAAGAACAACAAAGTAATCTGGTTTTAACAAGAAAATATTTCATTGCCCCTACAGAAAAAATTAATTTGGTTGCATCAAACAATCTTTGTGTTATTCCTTTTGCTCAGTACGAGTTAAAAGGTGTTTTTTCCCAAGAGTTTGAGCGCAAATATAAATAACAAATAGTATTAACACTGGCCTACATAAACAAATGTGCAAGCTCAAATGTGTAGTTATACACTTGCGAACATTTATACCCTCCTACGCAAATAAGTACGCACATACGAAAATATTTACATGAATATTCGTACATCTATTCATACGATTGTTCTTCCATTCGCATATGCAATACATGCATTGGCTACTTTAGTGATAAAGGCAGTTTGATCATGGTAAACTGAGCATTTATAAATCCCTGCTTAAGATCTACTTGCAAGCGCAATATATAGTATTCCACCATACGTAAAATTAACATTGCCATTTGTCTAATCACTATATTTATGCTTTATACAAGTGAAAATGTGGAATTATTAGTAAAGTAAACATTTTAGAAATATCAAATTCTTACACTTATTTGCATTAAAAAGAGCAGACAGCAAAATAAATAATTTCAGTATTCACAAATGCTTACCTAACAGTTTTAACTCAACGTTAAGATGTGAAAATACGTTCCCTCCGCTTTCACTAACTTCACTGGGCTCTTGTATGGGTGCTTATCAGTCTGTGTGCCGATTTAAATATATGCAAACGAGAATGATTCTGCAATGTGATTTATCCCTTTATCTTCATTTTTAATGTAACATAAGGCCACGAATCTGCGATAATCATAGGTGGCCAAATATTAATTTGAGCCATTGTATAGGTGTATATATGTATATGCATAGTAGGTAAAATCAATGAGTTCGTGGACAGTCACCCCGAGTGTAGGCAGCCACGCACCACGTCGCCCACTTGCACAGATGCACGTCGTCCCTCGAAACACAGTAGTCACTATGCACGTCTGCCAACTTTGTTACAACCGCCGGAAACAATGCTGAAAGATGCTGGGGCAGGAAGAGCCTGCCACGTTTCTCCCGTGGCAGTGATGTATCCTCCGTCGAACGAAACACACGCCTACGTGTAGTTGCGCTTTCAAGCCGGGGGAAAGAGAAACGATGCGCACTGTGCGTGATGATGCGAGAGTAGAGGGCGTGGTAACACGGTGATCTCTCGCCCTGGCCAGTTCCTCTTGGACAAGCGCAGTTGGGGCGACGTGCAGGTGCGTCGTCGTGCAGCGACGGTCGGTTCTCCCTGCGTCGCAGCTCAGGACGCACGCATGGCGACGTCACAGCACAGTACAGTAGAGAGGTTGCGCCACCTGCAGTCGCGTGCCTACTGCAAACGATAGGTGGTGGAACGATGACCTCGGTTGCGGAGGGTAGTTGAATCCAGGCGGCGAGAACACGAGGCTGTCGCAATTCTAGGACCAGGCAGACGCCGAGTTCTGCCAAAAACCAGGCAAATTCGCTAGCGGAACGTTCCAGACGATGAAACACGTGTACTGTGACGACGCCAAGGGCCACCGCGCTGTGTTCAAGCGGGACCCAAGTTTATCGCAGGGGAGAGACAGACCGGAGAATGAAGAGCGTAGTGTTTGGCCACGAACGAGCTGAACCGACTGCAAGATCAACGAAGTTGCAACGTTGGGGAAATTTTCAGATTTTTATTTCCCCTCGCATTTAAACGTCACGTCTGATTTGTCGTTAAGGCGTAGAAGTACTTGTCTACATCGCTGTCAGCTTTACTCTGGGAACCTGCTGGTCATTGAGTCCGTCGAAGAAAATGTTGTAAAGCTAAGGGTTTTTTTCCACATGTTGATTCGGAATGTGTTTGATTAACCACCAACAACACGAACCAACGATGTATGCGTTTGTATACAGCGTGTTTCTATTAGTATATTACAACGTTTGGGAGGCGTTTCCTTAAGAAAAATGAGGTAGAAAAATATATGTACGGCTTATTACCTAAACGTTATTTATGCACCCCCGAACATAGGAACATAAAAAGCTCTTAATTAAAGATATCCTAAGCTGCTTGGTATGATAGAAAACGAATCTGGACAGTGTATCACCGAAATAAGATGAGCAATCTATGAAGCTGCGAGTGCAAATAACAAACCATATCAGGAACAAAATACTTAGGGCTTCAATTATAACAACGGATTAGATTTTGTACCGCTGAGCATTTAGTGAACATTCTAGACTTATGATTAATCCCTATGCCCAAATGTACAAAAGTTTCGCTTCATTATAACTCTTTAACCCTCGCCGTTTCCGAGAAAACAACCCCCACATGTACAAACACATGAGGATTTTTAGTGGAAGTGGTGTAGAACTGCAGTAATACTACATGGCAAGGCTTGTACCGAAATTTTTTTTATTTTTTATTTTTGTATGCCTACGAGTTGCGATAACCCGTCTATCATGTCTGTTACAATAGACTCAAAGAAAAATATAACTGAGCATTCAATTAAACAAATTAGGTTTTTCGATTTCAAATTTTTTTAAAATAAACGGTTAAAAAATGGCAATTGTATTAAAAATATTAAATCACAAAGGGCAGAAATAAACGCATAGGATTTTTATAATGACTGCTTTCTAGTTCCTATCGTTATTCCTGGGGATATAAATTGTTTGTGGTGTCGTTTTTTTGATGTTTCATTATTTACTTATGCTTGGCTGTATACACAGCATATTTTAATTGTCGCAGTAATAATACTAAATCATTACCGTTAAACTTGAAGGATAGTACGAAGCCATCTACCACCACTGCCACTATTGACAACTACTTTCGACTCACTAGGCTTTGGTACGACTCGAGTCATCAGAAACCGGGAATCCAACTACCACATGCCCACTTATCTACTTAGGTATATTTCCTTACTTTTGAAAGCTTTTACAAAGATGTATCTGGCGAGCTCCGTAACCTATGCCGCTAAATCGCTTAAGGAGAACGAGGTACCGGTTTTGAATCCCAGCTAAGCCTCTGACGTGTTGTCTTTTATAGAGGGTGGTTTCAGTCAGTAAAGGATGTAAAGTTCGCGCCTAAAATATTATTTAAAAGAACACTTAAATCGAGTGGGCGTGTTATTTGCATTAGTTTCCTTTAACCACGCAATGATAGNCAATATTATTTAAAAGAACACTTAAATCGAGTGGGCGTGTTATTTGCATTAGTTTCCTTTAACCACGCAATGATAGTCAGGATTTGGATAAGCGGTATTTTGATGTGACTGCTTTTTGAGTATTACGGGCCCTGACATTCTTTGTGACAGGTTTATTCAAAGACTTTGCGAAAGTTTTGTCGGTTAGGATGCCCGCGTGGCAGGGATTAGGAATTGTGGCCACGTGGCGGACATCGATGTAGATTTTCAACTATCCACAACCTTGCAGTGGCTGGTACTCATATCGAGTGAGTGCATGTGGAACGCAGAGAACGCTCGCTGGGGATTCGAGAGGCGGCCAGCCTTCAAAGGTGAAAAACTCTTCAAACCAGAAAGAACCAACGCAGTTCGAGGCGACTGAAAGAGACGATCTTCCGAAAGCAATATCATAGGACGAAACCGGTTCCGTTCCACTCTTACTGTGCAAATCCGACCGGACCCTCACACTCCTAACAGCCATCTTATTAAGGACGTTCTGTGTGAGAGAGAAGCAATTAAACTACGNCCCACATGTACAAACACATGAGGATTTTTAGTGGAAGTGGTGTAGAACTGCAGTAATACTACATGGCAAGGCTTGTTCCGAAATTTTTATTTTTTTATTTTTTTGTATGACTACGAGTTGCGATAACCCGTCTATCATGTCTGTTACAATAGACTCAAAGAAAAATATAACTGAGCATTCAATTAAACAAATTAGGTTTTTCGATTTCAATTTTTTTTTAAATAAACGGTTAAAGAATGGCAATTGTATTAAAAATATTAAATCACAAAGGGCAGAAATAAACGCATAGGATTTTTATAATGACTGCTTTCTAGTTCCTATCGTTATTCCTGGGGATATAAATTGTTTGTGGTGTCGTTTTTTTGATGTTTCATTATTTACTTATGCTTGGCTGTATACACAGCATATTTTAATTGTCGCAGTAATAATACTAAATCATTACCGTTAAACTTGAAGGATAGTACGAATCCATCTACCACCACTGCCACTATTGACAACTACTTTCGACTCACTAGGCTTTGGTACGACTCGAGTCATCAGAAACCGGAAATCCGACTACCACATACCCACTTATCTACTTAGGTATATTTCCTTACTTTTGAAAGCTTTTACAAAGATGTATCTGGCGAGCTCCGTAACCTATGCCGCTAAATCGCTTAAGGAGAACGAGGTACCGGGTTTGAATCCCAGCTAAGCCTCTGACGTGTTGTCTTTTATAGAGGGTGGTTTCACTCAGTAAAGGATGTAAAGTTCGCGCCTACAATATTATTTAAAAGAACACTTAAATCGAGTGGGCGTGTTATTTGCATTAGTTTCCTTTAACCACGCAATGATAGTCAGGATTTGGATAAGCGGTATTTTGATGTGACTGCTTTTTGAGTATTACGGGCCCTGACATTCTTTGTGACAGGTTTATTCAAAGACTTTGCGAAAGTTTTGTCGGTTAGGATGCCCGCGTGGCAGGGATTAGGAATTGTGGCCACGTGGCGGACATCGATGTAGATTTTCAACTATCCACAACCTTGCAGTGGCTGGTACTCATATCGAGTGAGTGCATGTGGAACGCAGAGAACGCTCGCTGGGGATTCGAGAGGCGGCCAGCCTTCAAAGGTGAAAAACTCTTCAAACCAGAAAGAACCAACGCAGTTCGAGGCGACTGAAAGAGACGATCTTCCGAAAGCAATATCATAGGACGAAACCGGTTCCGTTCCACTCTTACTGTGCAAATCCGACCGGACCCTCACACTCCTAACAGCCATCTTATTAAGGACGTTCTGTGTGAGAGAGAAGCAATTAAACTACGGCATGGACTAAATGAATTCGTCAAGCAATCTACCGGCGCTTGCAGAGGTATGAAAGGTTTCAGGAAGCGCGGGATAAGCAGTTATGGTCATTCTGCTCTAGCCGGTGGGTAACGCGATGTATGTCCACTTGAAACTATCCTCACACTCTAGGATTTGTTGTCGTTTTGGACGAATTTTCTTAAAACGGATATTGGTGATGTCAGTAACGCTTATGAGTTCTCANTCCGACCGGACCCTCACACTCCTAACAGCCATCTTATTAAGGACGTTCTGTGTGAGAGAGAAGCAATTAAACTACGTCATGGACTAAATGAATTCGTCAAGCAATCTACCGGCGCTTGCAGAGGTATGAAAGGTTTCAGGAAGCGCGGGATAAGCAGTTATGGTCATTCTGCTCTAGCCGGTGGGTAACGCGATGTATGTCCACTTGAAACTATCCTCACACTGTAGGATTTGTTGTCGTTTTGGACGAATTTTCTTAAAACGGATATTGGTGATGTCAGTAACGCTTATGAGTTCTCANGTAGGATTTGTTGTCGTTTTGGACGAATTTTCTTAAAACGGATATTGGTGATGTCAGTAACGCTTATGAGTTCTCACTGTTTCAAAACGAACTAAATAACTAGTAACAGCAGATTTTACTTCGACTCTCAGCACATTTTCTCTGCAATTAATTTCGTGCAAACCAACTTTCGGAGGCTAATAAAATGTTATGTTTTTATTTTTAACAAGTTTGAGAATAAGGTTGAATAAAAAAATTTATAAATTAGAACTTAGGAGTGCAAATAAACGAATACAAACGGTATACAGATAACCTATAATGCATGAACTCATGCTAAAAGTTTGTTTTACAGATGGACGGAATTGAAAATAAAACTGTTTCTGCCGAAACATTTAACTGAAGATGAAAATAAGAAAATGTTAGTTAACTACACTAAATATTTTTTGATACTTCCAACTGCGAGGACAAATATATTTGTAGAATTTTATGGATACAACCTTTGCTAAAATTGACTCAAGATGCGTCTTAGCGTACGTATGTTACGCTGTGCTTTGAAATAATATAAATAGATGCGTTGAGTGCAGCCAACCAACTTAAGCATAATAATTGTATCTCCTTAAAATTTGTTGACGTTATAAATACAAGTTATTTTTAATGTTGATATTGACAATAATCCTACATCCACATTATTATTGTGTCATAATAATATTTTTATTTGAGAATTTCATAATTTTTTTTATGCAATATGTATGATAGTTTTTCTCTGCAGTACAACGAGGTGATTAAGAAGGTAGTGTATTGCACATACAAGTGAAAAATTTTGGGACAAGACTCCCGTGTATATTTACGAAAATTACGTACTAAGTTTGCATCAATCAACCTANCAAGTGAAAAATTTTGGGACAAGACTCCCGTGTATATTTACGAAAATTACGTACTAAGTTTGCATCAATCAACCTACCGCCAATAATGGAAAATTTACGAATCCGTTTCCAGCGCCGGTAGCTACATACAGTTTCCTGCTTTGCATCTGTTGCTTCGTAAAGTAGTATTTGTCAAAAAAAAAAGAACAAATCAAAAAAGTAAGAAAATTGAACATAAGATAAATAGTTTGCTGTGGGTATCTTCATAAATTATGTGTCAACCATTATAGTCTTGGTACGCACAATTTACGACACATCCGAACAGTTAAACGGCCAGTCTCGTTATGGCTAACAGTTAGTTAACCGCTCNACGGCCAGTCTCGATATGGCTAACAGTTAGTTAACCGCTTAACTTGCACGTTAATGTTTCGCTTGTAGTATACAAAAATATTAACTTTTGTTTCAAAAATTACTTACATATTCTTTGTAATAATTTACATATTGAATCCTATGATCCTATGGTCTTTAACACAAGCAGCGACCATTTATAACACATTTGTGTGACAGAAGGAGCCTGTAGTATGACCCAGAGAAAACCACAGGCACACACTATTTTGGTGATAGATACAGAAGCGGTAAAGCACTTACTTTTATTTAAGCTAATCTGCAACATGTATTACGTGAACGAGCAATGTGCCAGACAGTTAATTCCACCTTGTGAATTATTCCTCATAGCTGGGCTGCCATTCAACAAGTTTGTATTCTGGCACTTAATTGCGAACTAAGCTCCAACAAACTTCTAGTTAGTTCGACCATCTTGCTAATTCTAGCAGCTGGAGTCTGCAATTTTAAATTTAGAATATTTTTCTTCTAATATTCCGTGCTCTGTGGAAATATCTGAAGTGTATTCAGTCTATTCACAGTAAAGTGAGCACTTTCTGAAACCCTCTCATTTGGAATAATAGTAAATAAATATATTTTATTTTATCCCTAGATGTTAACATTCGAGTGCGGTGAAATATATACACTGTGTTTTTAACTTACATGACAATATTTATTTTAAAAAGTAGCAAAAGAATAAAAAAACGGCTGATAGGTAAAAGGTAACTAAGGCATCAAAAGTGCTCACTTTACCGTGAACAGCCTATAACAAGCATGTAAGGTTGCATACGTGGTCAGCTAGATTAATATGAAACGTAAATGTTATTTTAAAAACGCGTAAGTCTGCTGGCTGTGTTTTTCTTGTTATATCATGCTGAGAATTTTTTTAAAATAAGATTATTCATTTACTACGTACCTAAAAATACATGACATTTAATCCTATCGAACGCGTATGTTATACACAGGGATATCTCGAACTCTACGTAAAATAAAATTATGAAATACATTTTTCAAATTATTTGAACATATGACCTTGTTATAAAACAGCAAGTCTAAGAATTTAAAAATTTATTATCAAACTAAAACCCGAAGAAAGGTGAAAATTTCGTGTATGACAGCATTATTTTTACTCGATAAATTAAAATACTGCTCGATATGTTGCACATCTAGTAGGCAAAAAAATATCATATTTTCAACGACTGTTGGTCTGAGAGTGATATATATGGACAAGGGGGTAAGATTTTTTTGCTGCGTTAAATTTGAAAATTCGGGTCTAACAATTAACATTTTATTGCAGCAGAGGATGAAAAAAAAATTACGTTGACAATTTAACATAGCAAATCCTATTGTTTTTCTCAATTAATGGGCATAACCTGTCAAAGATCCGCAGATCCCAGATATAAACTCAAAAATTTCTGTACAGAGTTTTTCTGGGAGCGTTGCTGTATTGCGAGAAGATATATGGCGTCAAGGAGCGTCGTTTTGAGACTCCACACGCGTACACGACTTCGTTTCGGTATTTTCGGCAAGTGCGCGTCTCACGTCATCCTGCCGCATCGTCCGCCGAGAGGAATCCCTGAGAGAAAGTCTGCTCGGGGTGTGCGCGGAGAGTTGGTTGACTGGCGCGGAGGAGACAGGTCGAGAGAGGATGCGAGGACAGGTGCGCGAGTGCCGAGGAACTTGAGAAACACCGCTGTCCAACTTCGCATCACGCCTCGCGTTGAATTTCTTACCGCGGTCTCTTCCGAAAGCGATTCCTCTGAACGTTCCGTGCTTCGCGGCTGCTCAGTCGGAGCTATAAAAACTATCTTGATTCCTTTCCATGCACAAAGATTAATAAGTATTTTAAGGCGCCCGTCTACCTGGCGCTTGAACTGCGTTGCAGAGTGTTCCAAATACACGTTTTTCAACGAAACTATTAAGCGTGCGTCCAACGTGATGATCTAGGAAAAGGACACACACTTCAGACGAGAGCTTTTAAGTACTTTCAAAATATCACGTACGTTAGAAACATCAATTCAGAGTACTCCAAAACCGCTAAAAACGGCCTTTCCAAGACGCTGTAGCTCAAAATGCACGCATCAGATACATACAAAACTACTATAGGGGCCTGCATTGAAGCTTCCTAAAGACTTCCCACTAATAAAATAATATGGTCACCGCTGAAAGTCCCATAGGTACACGCAGCACGACGAGAACACTGCAAGCCAGTTCAGAGCCTTGCGCTTAGCGGCGATGGCGTACTTGATGCGCGTGGCAGTGTGGCCCTTATCGCTCCCGCGCTTCTCGACCTAAACGTGGGAAAAAGTTACAGGTAGACGGGCGCCTTAAGTGAAAGGCGTTGGCCACGAAAAAATTTATTTTATATTTACACCACACCGTTCAACTTTTAGACATTTATAGCGATTACTCTTTCCTCACAAAAAACAAATTGCGCTAATATTTTTCGAATAAATACATGTCGAAATCACAATTTTACTATTACAGAAATGTACACATAATGAAACCTAACTTATGTACAGAAATGAGATAATTCACACTGAAAGTAGATGCGAAGAGCTACTTCAAGGTTTGTACAAAATCGTGCAAGTAAATGATACAATTTAAATAAAAACTTCTTAAAATAACTAAATGTTTACGTATTTTTTATTTGTGGCTGCCACTGAATTTTTGTAAAATAAATTTTACTAAGCGTACTTTAAAATGAATTAAAACAAAATATTTTAGTTGCTCTTGTTAAATTTTCTGCTAATAGTTTGGTTTTATTTCATTTGTACATTGCAAAAATAGTAAAATTTTAACTTTGACATGATATTTTGTAAAAACCATGCTATATAAAAAAATTTCTCAAAAGAAAACAGTAGTCACAGATAGCGTCTACAAGTCGAACAGTACATGGTACAAATACAAAATAACAAATTTTTTTGTGGCCAATACCCTTAAAGGTTACGGAAGCGGGATCGTTGGAATTAGGCACTTTCCTACAATGAACCACTTGGAGTTAGCCACTCCCAGGACAGCCGGGATCGAACCTGTTACATGTATAGAAAACTCAGCATATAAAAAACTTATTGAAAAAATAATAGTATCCTCGTTTATGCCCACTTGTCTGCCGTTTACTCTGACGTAGCTCGCGGGTCCTCCCTCTGCATCAAGAGCTTTTCAAAGTTTGAGATGTATTTTTTTCACAGAGAAACCATTCTTCATATTTCTCCCGTGAGGTCTGGTTATGAAAAGCATTTAAGAAACGTGACACATATACAAGTACCCTATAAACTTGTATTCTCTAAGACGTATTTATTTGGATTTGAAAATTGCCGAAACTCCTCATTTACATTATGACAATAAGCACTGTTAATTCTGATAAAGAAATTTCAAAGTCATGTACCAATATTAGTATGCCATGGAAATGATAGGGCGTCTTCTATCCGTACTTTTATATTGCCATACACAAAAAATGNAGGTACACGCAGCACGACGAGAACACTGCAAGCCAGTTCAGAGCCTTGCGCTTAGCGGCGATGGCGTACTTGATGCACGTGGCAGTGTGGCCCTTATCGCTCCCGCGCTTCTCGACCTAAACGTGGGAAAAAGTTACAGGTAGACGGGCGCTTTAAGTGAAAGGCGTTGGCCACGAAAAAATTTATTTTATATTTACACCACACACCGTTCAACTTTTAGACATTTATAGCGATTACTCTTTCCTCACAAAAAAACAAATTGCGCTAATATTTTTCTGATAAATACATGTCGAAATCACAATTTTACTATTTCAGAAATGTACACATAATGAAACCTAACTTATGTACAGAAATGAGATAATTCACACTGAAAGTAGATGCGAAGAGCTACTTCAAGGTTTGTACAAAATCGTGCAAGTAAATGATACAATTTAAATAAAAACTTCTTAAAATAAGTAAATGTTTACGTATTTTTTATTTGTGGCTGCCACTGAATTTTTGTAAAATAAATTTTACTAAGCGTACTTTAAAATGAATTAAAACAAAACATTTTAGTTGCTCTTGTTAAATTTTCTGCTAATAGTTTGGTTTTATTTCATTTGTACATTGCAAAAATAGTAAAATTTTAACTTTGACATGATATTTTGTAAAAACCATGCTATATAAAAAAATTTCTCAAAAGAAAACAGTAGTCACAGATAGCGTCTACAAGTCGAACAGTACATGGTACAAATACAAAATAACAAATTTTTTTGTGGCCAATACCCTTAAAGGTTACGGAAGCGGGATCGTTGGAATTAGGCACTTTCCTACAATGAACCACTTGGAGTTAGCCACTCCCAGGACAGCCGGGATCGAACCTGTTACATGTATAGAAAACTCAGCATATAAAAAACTTATTGAAAAAATAATAGTATCCTCGTTTATGCCCACT
Source organism: Clitarchus hookeri (assembly GCA_002778355.1). Classification (NCBI taxonomy): domain Eukaryota; kingdom Metazoa; phylum Arthropoda; class Insecta; order Phasmatodea; family Phasmatidae; genus Clitarchus; species Clitarchus hookeri. Next base: position 154,511 of record NQII01003497.1, on the reverse strand, counting down.
TGTCTGCCGTTTACTCTGACGTAGCTCGCGGGTCCTCCCTCTGCATCAAGAGCTTTTCAAAGTTTGAGATGTATTTTTTTCACAGAGAAACCATTCTTCATATTTCTCCCGTGAGGTCTGGTTATGAAAAGCATTTAAGAAACGTGACACATATACAAGTACCCTATAAACTTGTATTCTCTAAGACGTATTTATTTGGATTTGAAAATTGCCGAAACTCCTCATTTACATGATGACAATAAGCACTGTTAATTCTGATAAAGAAATTTCAAAGTCATTTACCAATATTAGTATGCCATGGAAATGATAGGGCGTCTTCTATCCGTACTTTTATATTGCCATACACAAAAAATGNTTACCAATATTAGTATGCCATGGAAATGATAGGGCGTCTTCTATCCGTACTTTTATATTGCCATACACAAAAAATGTAAATAGGAAATGCATGAGAAATCCGTATACCAAGGGACCTAATTACTATTACACATGTGCCTTACCCGGGACTCGAACCCAGAAAAATACCGTAAGCTAACGTGCGACTAACTGCATTACAGAGTTAGAATTCAGAGCATTGACTTCAGATGTAGAAGCCGCGGTGNCGTAAACAAACGTGCGACTAACTGCATTACAGAGTTAGAATTCAGAGCATTGACTTCAGATGTAGAAGCCGCGGTGGCTGAGCAGTTATACTGCTCGCCTCTCACCAAGGCGAACCGGGTTCAATCCCCGACCGGATCACTCCACATTTTCGNGCTGAGCAGTTATACTGCTCGCCTCTCACCAAGGCGAACCGGGTTCAATCCCCGACCGGATCACTCCAGATTTTCGCAAGTGCGAATCGTGCCTGATGATGCCGCTGGTAGGCGGGCTTTCTCGGGGATCTCCTGTTTCCCCCCGCCCTTACATTCCGGCTCTGCTGAATTCTCACCTCCTTTAACCCACATCGGCTCTCAATGCCTCGCTGTTAAGAGCCGCTCAAATCTCTCAACTCGCTCAACTCAACTCAACCTGTAAAACACTAACCAGCAATTTCAAAATAGGTGTCTGATCCACTTAAATCATGATAGTTTACAAGGCCTACTGCAATGCTACTTGTGTTAAATATTTGGTGGTAATAGGTTGATTCGTCCCCGATATATGAAATAAAACTTTTATTTCTTCATCTAATAATATTCATAAATGTCGGACAAAAAGTTATGTATTAGCACATTTTATAATTGTCATAGACAACTAGTAGCTTATAAATTTCGGATGAAATTTTTGGGACATGTGGCACAGGCAAAAATATTTACATTGCTGTTAATTTTATATTAAACTACTAACCCTTTAGACCATANTTGGGACATGTGGCACAGGCAAAAATATTTACATTGCTGTTAATTTTATATTAAACTACTAACCCTTTAGACCATATAAATTTAGATGGACCACCTTGCCACGCAAATTTGGTGGGAATCAAACAATTGTTTTCCGAGATAGTATATAAAAGATTTATTTTGCATGTAGGTATCAGCGTGTTTTCTTCTGGGGTGGGGAGAATGAGTATTGGGTTTTTTTTCAGAGTGCTCCCATATTTTTTCATATAANTTGGGACATGTGGCACAGGCAAAAATATTTACATTGCTGTTAATTTTATATTAAACTACTAACCCTTTAGACCATACAAATTTAGATGGACCACCTTGCCACGCAAATTTTGGTGGGAATCAAACAATTGTTTTCCGAGATAGTATATAAAAGATTTATTTTGCATGTAGGTATCAGCGTGTTTTCTTCTGGGGTGGGGAGAATGAGTATTGGGTTTTTTTTCAGAGTGCTCCCATATTTTTTCATATAAATTGTATCGTAGAATTCCTTTCGTAGACACAAGCTAGGCTCTTTACTGTAAAATATTCACATTAATATCGATAAATTACAGCTGTACTGACACCATGAGGTGAACATACCACGAATATACTACGAAGATGAATTGCGAATATGAAGGCCTCCCTTTGAACTCAACGATCATGGAACTGTGACCTACAGCATCGCTTCCTGGTTGTTATCAGTGTCGATTCTGCGGTAGAGTTTTCACCTATGGTCAAAACGCCCGTCGGCATGAGAGAACGGGCTGTACGAAGAGTACTTTTCGCGCGATGAAGCAATACGACATTGGTCCCATGCAGTNCGTCGGCATGAGAGAACGGGCTGTACGAAGAGTACTTTTCGCGCGATGAAGCAATACGACATTGGTCCCATGCAGTTTATGCAAGGCAACACACTGAAGAACAACACCAAGAACTGCGAGGATTCGTCTACTGGGAGTCAGAAAGTGTTGCCGCCAATACCCCCAGCTACATCGAAGGATACTGATTCGATAGGCGATTACGAAGAGACAGTTAAAGCTAAAGATGGAACGAGTGACCTGCGTCGTGCAGCAGAGTTGGCTTGCGCAGAATTCACCATTGCAAGACTTTCGCGTGAAGGCAGTGAACTTAAAAATAAACGGACGTTGGCTCTAAATGCTGATAATGCCCATGCGACTCCTACAAAGATAAGGAAACTTGATACTGAGGATGAAACAGGAAGTGAAGACGACCATGAAGACAGCACAGATGAAAATGAACATGAAGCCAGTGATAGTGCTGAAGACGATGGCGATTTTCTCGATGCACTGACACAGCCCTCGACCACATTTGATGAAATGAGTGACACGAAGAAGGGAGAAGACGCTGAGAATACTGGCTAACTATTTACCGAAGAACGGAATGAACTTGTTGATAGACTCACACATTTGATTGACCTGCAAAAACATGGGGATCTCTCACACATTATTGAGGTATCTTTAATTATTGGATGACCAAAGGGGAGAGGTCATATCGCATGGTGTGATTAACTGCTTTCTTCTGAAATTGTAATTACAATATAATAAATATTTGTAATAATAATAATTGTGTTTTGATTTTTTTGGTGGTGTATCCTTTCATCCCTCATAACTTTAAAGCGTTTCTACGAGCACTCGTTTACTAAAGTACAGATCTAGGAACAGAATATTAATTAAGTATTTAAGTATAAAAATTAATACCTAGTGGACTCTACACAAAACATTAATGCAGTCGTCAAGTACAAATGGGTGCAGACAGTTGGCGAATTAATGTTTTTTTTTTAATGCATGGATGGGGGACAGACGACGCACCCACANACAAATGGGTGCAGACAGTTGGCGAATTAATGTTTTTTTTTTAATGCATGGATGGGGGACAGACGACGCACCCACATACTAATTATGGATTGATGATTGATCGAAATATTGGATGAAATATTGATGGAAAGAATGCGAAAGATTGATGGAAAGATTGTGAGATAGATAGGAACATTGCAGAGCTCATTGCGGAGCTGTTTGCAGACCTGATTGCGGAGCTGATTGCAAAGGATTGGGACAGATGGAAGGATTGGTATTGATGGAAGGATTGGTATTGATGGAAGGATTGGTATTNACAAATGGGTGCAGACAGTTGGCGAATTAATGTTTTTTTTTTAATGCATGGATGGGGGACAGACGACGCACCCACAGACTAATTATGGATTGATGACTGATCGAAATATTGGACGAAATATTGATGGAAAGAATGCGAAAGATTGATGGAAAGATTGTGAGATAGATAGGAACATTGCAGAGCTGATTGCGGAGCTGTTTGCAGACCTGATTGCGGAGTTGATTGCAAAGGATTGGGACAGATGGAAGGATTGGTATTGATGGAAGGATTGGTATTGATGGAAGGATTGGTATTNTTGATTGCAAAGGATTGGGACAGATGGAAGGATTGGTATTGATGGAAGGATTGGTATTGATGGAAGGATTGGTATTGATGGAAGGATTGGTATTGATGAAAGGATTGGGATTGATGGAAGGATTGGGATTGATCGAAGGATTTTCATTGAGCGAAGGATTAAGATTGATCGTAGGGATGGGAATGATCTAAGGATTTGGATTGGTGAGAATTGCGAAGGATTTTTGAAGAGGACTGCTAAGGATTTTAGAGGATTACACAGGATTGAGAAGGATTGAAGAAGATTGGTGTGGATTGGTGTAAGGATTGGTGTATGTATTGGTGTGCACATGGAGCTGAATATGTTGCATGTGGTGCATGTGGTGCTTATTATAGTGAATGTGGTGCTGTTTGTGGTGCATGTGGTGCTGATTGTGGTGCTTATTGTGGTGTTTGTGGTGCTGACTGTGGTGCTGATTGTGGTGTGTTTGTTGCTGATTGTGGTGCATGTGGTGCTGATTGTGGTGCATGTGGGTCATTATGGGGAAATTAGGGATCATTTAGGGATCATTAAGGGATCATTTAGAGATCATCAGTGGCCATTCAAGAGTCGTTAGGGTTCATTTAGGGATCATGTAGCAGTAATTTAGGGGATATTTAGGGGTCATTTAAGGGTAATTTGTGGAGCAGGAGGGGTCACCCTTGTGAGGGGTCGGTCTGGCATTATTCAGTTGTCTGCATTAAGTGTGACCATGGGCTCAAGCTAAGCGAAGTACTTGTCTGTAAGAAAATGTTTGAAGATATAACTGCATGGCAGTGTGATCAATGAACTAGATAAAATGTCTAATTGAATAGAGGCATAAAAATGCTCAAATCGCACTGATGAAATGGGTTAGTAAGTGTGTAGATATATATATATAGGCATAGTAGATACACATGTTGCCACTGTGGAAATGACTTCGCCTATTTTAATTCATGAAGATGGCACAAATCAATGTTTGTACGAAGTCTACTGTAGAGCCTACCATAATGAATGTACCTTCTCCCACTCCCGGAAATTTACACATAAAACAGTGTTGCTACTGTCGAAAGATATTAAGTGAATGTTACCTTTCTCGTCGACATGAAAAAAAGGCAGCTGTTTGCCGTAGCGCTCGGGAATTGGGGACTTCGTCTGCTGTCCGCTTGTAGGCCGGCTCCACTCTAGCCCTCACGTGATTGGCCCAGGCAGTGCACCAAATTCAAATGGTGCGCGCATCATTTGATGCCTGTAGCTCGCTAGGGAGTCGTTTCCGGGAACATGTTCCTTATATCAAAACGTTTGTCTCTCTGTGCCCTACAATAGCTTAAAATTATTTCCAATCTGACCTGATCGAAACGCAAGACTTTGCTCTTGCGAATAAAGGTCACCGCTACATTTCGACCATATTCGATACTTTTTCCAAATGTGCGTGGGCCAGGCCACTCAAATCGACGTTACGAAAGCCATGGCGAGCTAATTGTACGAAGGACTCGTACCGAAGAATCTCCATATGGACTATGGCAAGGAATACTTTAATGCAACTTTCCGTGAACTGATGAAAAATTATGGCATAAATCATTATTCCACATTCTCTGGACTCAAGGCCAGTTTCGTCGATCATTTTCACAGGACGCTCAAATCTTTACTGTGGTGACATTTCACTGCGTACAGAAACTACAAGGGGTTGGATATACTTCCAAAACTCGTACGCGCGAGTACAATTCTACCATTGACTCCACCGTTCATATGAAGCCCGAATACATGAAAAACTACTTCCTGCTTCAAACCTTGTACGCTGATGTAAAAAAAAGGGACCCACGCGAGCCTAAATCCAAGATTGGTGACTTGGTGCAGATTTTAAAAAACGTGGAGTTTCCAACACAGGCTTCCACAAAGGCTTCCGTCACCCCCCTCCCCCATCACAGTCGGGGGTTACACGGGAAAGGTGATTGTGTGCTCTCGGGACTAAAAAGGTGAATTTACACTCTTGGGGCTGTAGGTATACAGAAGGTGGAGAGGCGATCCTCCCAGGTGATGAAATTACAGTAAGTTATACTGTTCTGGTCGAAAAAGAAGCTCAAACTACAGTTCTTGGTGGAAGACAAAAAAGTTGATGAAGTGCCCGGGAGACGCAAATCGCGCGGCCTGTCCCGTTGAATGCCCGCTTCAGACTGAATGGCTGCCGGTGTCTTTCCGGCCATTTGCAGTGAAGATGCCGGAAGTCGGAAACGTCTGAGCGTAAAAGAAATGCAAAATAGGGTTAGGCCCTTAATTTTTTACAATGGATGTGTGGGAAATCTCCCTTAACTAAACGTAGACTGAAAATTGTCCCTATCAAAAACTTTCGTATTCTGTATACTAAACAAGCTACTTAATTGTTCATGACAATGCACTTTCGCGCTGTTCGGTTTATGTGCACGTAGTGCTGTAAACGTTTCTATCCGAGTCCGTAAACCTGTTGACTACTGGAAAAATAAAATGTACACTTTTACACTCACTAATACTACTAAAACGCATAATCTGAGATGCCACCAGTCAGGTGAGGCCTGTAGGGGCTAAACTTAGGTTGGCACGGGTGAAACCTGTGCTCCAAGTAGGAAATCATTGACTATTCACTTTAACTTAATTTGTAATTACATTTAGTAGCACAGTTTACTTGTGGTTTGCACTTTGTGTAAACTGGGAAGGATTTTGCTCTGCTTCTGGGGACCGCTAACACTCGCAAACGCTTGGTGTTTCACAATTGCGTCGGTTTTTGGTATGCATTCACATCAGGGGCGCTACGTAGCCTGATGTCGTCTTCACGCGTGCTGCGCTCTGACGGTGCAGCGCTGAGTTTGGAGCATACGTGCCGGTCAGTTGGGATCCGAACCACGAGACTGTCCTGGTGTCGCTCATGTGGACGGATCAAAGTTGGACCGTCGGCTGACGCGCGCGGTGTTTGGGTGAAGCGGATGCGTTCCCAAACGCCATCGAGATGCTGTAGCTGAAGGCCACGCCCGATGTTCTTGTCGTCGGCACGGTGCTCGGCCGTTGTATTGTGGCGCAGAGAACGGTCGCGGAGACCAGGGAGTTTGGGCTCACGTCAGATTTTTGTAGTATATTTCTTCTGCCCAAATATATCACTCTTGAAATGTTATCTATGAAAGTTATGATATAAATTATATATAAGCTTGAGTACCTGTTGTATATAATGGTAATTTAGGTAATTTTTCGTGTTGTGACATTATAAATTTGTAGTATTATTATGAGTTTTATATATTTTATTCTTCTGCTGACTATTATCATTATTGAAGTGTTATCAATGAAATTTGTAAATTATATATAAACATGAGCATATATAACCAATATTTGGTTATTTGGGTTATTTTTCGTGACATAAGAATAGTTATTTGTTGGTTATATAAAATAATTCTGAGTTGATGTCTTTTTTACTTTGTCGACATTTGTTCCTCTTCAAGTAATATAAATGAATAGTATAATATAAATTTTATATAAACATTAGTTTTTCATTTGTCATGAAAAAATTAGGCATTTGTAGGTTATGAATCACGATATAATTATGAGTTTGGTATATTTACTTCGTCTGCCGACATTTATCACTTTTGAAGTATTATCAATGAATAATATAATACAAAAAATATATATGCATGAATACATATAAATATATAGTTTGAATTTTACTTTTGCTGTTATCTAAAATTAGGAATTGGCAGGTAATGGCAGGTTTTCCTTTGAAAAATTTATTAATACCACTTTCATTGAAAATGTAGTAGATCAAACAAATATCTATTCAACACAAAAAACATAGAAATCAATCAACACATTTGCGATTAAAACGTGCCAATTTATTTGTATAGATGTTTTAGTTGGGGTTGTTCAGATGCCACAATATATAATGTACTGGGCTGATTCTAAATGTTACGAGCCTGTTGCAGGATCAATGTCACGTGATCGATTTTGCAAATTAAGGACCTACATGAATGTATAAATAATAATGATAATATGGTTCCAAGAGAACATAAGGACTACGACCAACCTTTTATAATAAAGCCATTCGTTGAATCTCTCTAGAAAAATGTTCTGCAAATCAAGCCAGAGGAACGTCATTCCATTGATGAAAAGATGAAACCACTCAACTCCCATACATCTTGCTACAGTACATAAAGAGCAAGCCACACAGATGGGGATAAAGGTATTGGCACGGGCTGGAGTAAGTTGGTAGTTAATTGTTTTGAAATTTATTTAGGCAAGAAGAGAGAAGTGAAAGATGGTCCTTTAGGCATGAGTGGTAATGTCGTCATATGGTTAGTTGAAGATTTCTCTGAACATCATAACCATTTAAGTTATTTACTGGTAATTGGTTGACTTCGTATGGCCTGGCTGTAGAACAAAAAATTTAGCCATATATATGGTGGGAACTGTGAGGAAGAACACACTGGCTGGTTGCTATTTACAGGCCTATGATTCTTCGAAAAAGAGTAATCGCATCTCTTATGGTTATAGTGTAGAGACCAATGAGAATATAATGTGTTTGAAATGGTTTGACAATATTGCAGTTCATCTTATCTCCAATTATAAAAGTCAAGAACCTGTTGATAGTGTCAGGCGGTGGTCTGTTGCTGCTAAACTGCATGTGCATGTTCCTCGTCCCCTTAGAATCGTAATTTATTTGATCAGCATGGCATGAGTCAATGCATGGCTCTTGTATAGACGACACTGCGATCAGAAGAAGTAAAAACACAGACCAATATTTTATTTTGTGTGCGATATTGCCANATCAGTATGGCATGAGTCAATGCATGGCTCTTGTATAGACGACACTGCGATCAGAAGAAGTAAAAACACAGACCAATGTTTTATTTTGTGTGCGATATTGCCGGTTGCCTTCTAAAATGAGGAACAAATGAACCAAGAAGGAGACGGCGTCCATCTGACTCGCCAAAGCCACGACCAGCGTCAAAGAAGAGGGCAGAAAATCCCCCTCGTCCTGTTGCATATGCATGCTACGGTGCTGTCAGTCACTGGCCAGAATACAAATTTCGTAATTTAAAAAACCCCTCTGCTTTGTATAAAAATTATTTTTAATAAAAATACTTTTACTTAAGAATAAAACAAAAAATGTAATATGAAAGTTAATGTACTTTGCAGGAGTGGTCAATGACACCATTCGGTACAGGCCGATAGCAGGCAGCATACTTGAGAAATTAACATTATCTACTACTTGAAAAAAACAACACGGAGAGCGCCGACAGCCACACTTATACTTTAAAAACATAAACAAATGTGGCTGTCACCTAGTGGCTAAATCGACAACTCGCCTGGTGGGTGAATTAATAGACTTGCACCACCTAGGTGATGAAAACATATGAAATCCAAGATGTCGTTCCACAGCAATGTCTAAACTACTGACAAACGAAAAACCAAGATGGCTGCATACGATAGAATGAGAAACATTGGCGGTTTTTGGTGTGGGGAGTGGAGGAGGTGGTAGGCGTGGTGCTGGTGGACCTCAGGAAAAGCAAGTTTTTTAAATACATTTTTAACATTACATTTTTAATAATTTTTTAATAATTTTTGATAATTTTTCAATGATAGTTATTATTACTTTTAAGGGATATTATTATTTTTTTGGATTTTTTGGATTTTTCGAGGTCAAAGTTCACCAGTGTCGAAGGTCAAAAGGTGACCGGAGTCAAAGATCACCCACATCCAACATGACAGACGAGATTGCCTCCTGCCGACTGGAATGACAGAGCATGAACAGCTCCGAGCTCCGATCCCCGATCCCATTACCTCAGAATTCCCTGTATTATTCTACTCACAGGCATCAATACAACATATTTTGAAATATGGTGTCTAATTGCATTCCGCGAGTTGAATGACCTGTCAACTAGAATCCATAGTCCTTTGCTTACTCGAATCGTAGCTACTTGTCCAACGACTGGTGCCCCAGTAAGTTAGCAACCTTATACCAGATGTCATATTCTGTATCACTTAATACCTTTATATAAAGACAGTTAGTTACCACTTAACTATCTTCACCAGGTGAAATTAACTCAAAAATGTCGCCATGGCGGACGGTCTTTCAAATGTCTCGAGACTGTCTGTTTATAAAGGCAGGTCAACGAAATGTCTTTATAAACAACAGTGAAAAGGAAATGGCTGACATATCCAGGTTAATTCAACAAAACTCTTTGCAGAAGAGAGAAAAAAAAAACGTATTAAAATGCTACGAGGAGGAGATATATTTCCCCACAAATGTATATTGTCTGCCATACAAATAAAAAGAATATTTTATTTTTCGCTAGTGGTACCCTATCATTTTTCTCTGACGTAACTACGATACAGATGTACTCGGCCCCTGGCTTAGTGCTGCTACCTCGTGATTCTCAAAATATGAACTAGGGCGATCTGAAAAGGAGCATCGTATAGAAAAGATAATTTATTTTAAAAACGTCATTCGTAAATGCATTAAAAAATGAATGCCATTTGCAATTGTAAATTTATTTTACTAACGTAACACGTGACAAAATACACTGTAATAACAGGAAAAAATATAATTTGGCAAGCATATTTTTTATTTGTGAACAGAGCCTGTAGGGTTGCCAAACGTAAATGTATCATCACAAAGATAGCTATAAAGAGATGCCTTACAGAAAATCACGTAGAGACAATTACGATTAACAGTCGTTCTATCTGTCGTTGTTATTAAGTCACTAGCAATGAGTATGTTTAAGAAGGCTTAAATTACAGAATAGAGCCCCACGTAGAAAGAGATTCGGTCCTCGTTTTCTGGTCTGGCAGGTTCGTTGCTACAATTGCAAATGTAACAAAAATTCACGTATGTTTGAATTACAAATGTTTATTTTACATGAATTCACAAATTTTGGCGACTCTACTGGTGGCGTGCTCTAATTCCTTACTTGGGTATTAATTTTTTCACTCTGTTGCAGCATAACAAATTTGAAGCCTGAGTAATTATAAGTATATAAATATAATTTATCCAGTAGAACTAAAGGTAAGGTATTCTGATAGTGGTTTGTACAGATTATATCAATTTGGTGTGCCAGAGGTGAGGAATAGAATTACTTTCAGAAATGCTGTGGCATTGTGTTCCGTGATTGCTCGCAGTGCTGACCTTCATTTTGCATATACTGCAAAATGTTGTATGTTGTACTGAAATTTATGTTTTCGGGATTTTGTATCAAGGAATTTGACCAATAATCAACAAAATCGGCTACTTTAATCCGGCATCTCTTAAGTAAATATTTTAACTTATTTTTCTAACGGTAAATGCCTATGGACCAAATTGATAAGACCTCTTACGGTGCGTATAGAGCTTGTCCTCTCTTAACTCCGACTTGATGTATGAACTATGAAACAGGGTAGGTTAGAAAAATTTCCAAATGCGAACTATGTTTAATTTCACCCATTATTTCTGTATTTCAGGTGTCACTGACTGATTTTTTTGTAATCGTGATGACGTTGATAGATAATTGGAGACACGCTGGAAACCGCTAATAATCACAATAATTCAAAAACCCTACCAGTTATAAAGCAAATATTAAATGTATTGAATGAAGGATACCAAGCAAATGAGTAAATTTAATTGCATAATAATGTAAACACATTTATACACGAAAGGAAATACAGAAAAAAAAATGTGTTGGATAGTAAAATGCTTTATGGTACAGTATATGCAATAAAATGAAAGTAAACTCCCTTCAGTGTCAGAATTTTGCCTTTGCAGGCGAAAGCGTACTTCATGTATGATGGAGAAGTGAAAAAAAAANAACTCCCTTCAGTGTCAGAATTTTGCCTTTGCAGGCGAAAGCGTACTTCATGTATGATGGAGAAGTGAAAAAAAAAATGTAAGAAGACTGTATCAAGGAAAACAATTACGTCTCTCCACGCACTGATCCAGTCATTCGACGTTAAAACTCTATAGTCGGTTCACGACTGGAAGAAACTTNAACTCCCTTCAGTGTCAGAATTTTGCCTTTGCAGGCGAAAGCGTACTTCATGTATGATGGAGAAGTGAAAAAAAAATGTAAGAAGACTGTATCAAGGAAAACAGTTATTACGTCTCTCCACGCACTGATCCAGTCATTCGACGTTAAAACTCTATAGTCGGTTCACGACTGGAAGAAACTTTTGAAAATCAACCTATGAAAAAACACCCTAGCCGTTAGTGACATGCATATAACATTACAAACAGCGGCGAGCGCGGATACAGTTATGCCGTTAGGTTGCCAGCACAAAGAGAGGAAATAGTTGCCAAGTTTTAACGTAATTGTTAATTTATCACTTGCAAATGGGTGTCGAAAAGAATTGTATCTTATTATGCCAATTATTAATGACGTGATGCTAACGTATTTAGATTTAAACGTTTCTTGCATAGTCACATGATCACGCTCAAGGTGAAAGTAACGCGGCCATTTGTTTACAAACCTTCGTTCCTCGTGTTGTTGGCGGGGTGGGGTGACACGCGTGCCAGAGAATTTGGGCGATTATCTTGTTTAACATATAATAATACATTTATTTGTCTTGTTTTACTAATATACGCTCTTTATTATTTGGTTTTTAATAACGTATGATTTTATTTGTGCTCACTTTCTCGTTGTACCGATTCCTTTTGTTTTTATGTGTTTCGTGGACGTGTCTTTCCTTTGCCACTTTATTCTAACGTTGCAGTATTTGCACATAAGAATTGTTTTCAGATTGTCGAAGACGTAGAATCCTTCACTCGCAAACTCTGCCGTCCTGTCGAAAACCGTCACAACAATTTTTAAATAACGTTTTACAATTGCGCGAAACATCCGACTCAGTCTACCACCACGCCATTTTAACGTCTGTAGCAATTTCGATCAACACTGATGATATTGCCTTCGATGTACGGGAATTTATCAAAAGTCACAAACAATCGATTGTAAATAGACTACAACTATCGATTCATCAAAATACGAGAATTTCGCAATTTTTATGTATTATTTTAACAAAGTCTGTCGGTTGAAATTTTGTTGCAAACCCACTATAAGAGTTATGGGAACTTCGGTTCCTGATCTCGTGACAGCACGGCCATCCGGGGGTTTACGTTGTTGAATGGACTCCTTTAATGTTGACACAATTCAATGCAAAGTATTGTGCCACACCTATAATATGTAATCAAAGTGAAAAGAAAATTNTCCTTTAATGTTGACACAATTCAATGCAAAGTATTGTGCCACACCTATAATATGTAATCAAAGTGAAAAGAAAATTGTTCTCCCCCACCCAGCCCCCCAATCAAAATCACACCTGCATACACACAGACACACGAAATATAAAATTTTTAATACTTGCATTTTGGGTTTATAGAATGAAATGTTTTTCGCTTGCATCGCATATTCTTTTGTGTGAAATTCTCAAGATTAAANTCCTTGAATGTTGACACAATTCAATGCAAAGTATTGTGCCACACCTATAATATGTAATCAAAGTGAAAAGAAAATTTTTCTCCCCCACCCAGCCCCCCAATCAAAATCACACCTGCATACACACAGACACACGAAATATAAAATTTTTAATACTTGCATTTTGGGTTTATAGAATGAAATGTTTTTCGCTTGCATCGCATATTATTTTGTGTGAAATTCTCAAGATTAAAAACTTTACGCTTGTGGAATATCCATTAATAATATATACATGACTTTTATAATGGGTACGTGCATGTACGAACACATGTACACACACAGTGGAATGTAAACATTGCATGTAAACATTGCCATGTGACTGTCACATGGCAATGTTTGTTTACCTTTGGCGGAAGGATTCGAAATGGGCTTGAAAGTAGATCTTTAGCAGGGCTTCAAGAAAGTCTCTTCCAGTCGTGAACCGACTATAGGTTTGTGTACACACCGATGTAAGTGTATCCTGTTATTTTTTTTATGTTATTTCCCGAAGGGAAGTTTAGGCTGTTCACGGTAAATTGAATACTTTGAATACCCTGGTTACTTTTTCCTTTCATAAATTTTTCATCCTTTCACAACCTTTCAAAATAATTTTTTCCATGTACGTTGTTCTACCGCACTCGGAAGTTAACACCTAAAGTTAAAATAAATTATTTATCGACTTCTATTCCAAATGAGAGAGCTTTCAAAAGTGCTCACATTACCGTGAATATTGTATATGAACTCGGAAGCCAAGACAGACTTGGCGGATGCTGCAAAAAAGTACGTTCCATCCTTGCGCTGAGCCAAAATGTTCGGGCCAGAGACAATTCCCCAGGACCACAGCCTCGTGAACGCAGCTGCCGCGCCTGGGAAGGCAATAGTTCCCGTTGAGCCTGACCTTCGTCTGCTTGCTCCCAGAAAGCAGAAGGCTTCGTCATCGTAGAACTCCCCTGCGTCGGCAAGCAAGACACGTTTTCCTGGCGCCTGAGGAATACGGTCCGTTCACGGCCGTCTCTGTCGTCTGCGTTTGAACGTCTGCTAAGGCACTCGTTGCTTGCCAGTTTTTGTGGATGTTAATTGTTTGCGGTGTCTTGCGTGCATTTAAATTGCCGTAGTAATACAATGGCTAGGCGTAAGTAGTAAATCCTTACCTGGAAATTAATTTGGTTCACAATAATTCGTGAATAGTCAAATATATAAAAGTGTTCAGATGTAGGCATGTGTTTTCTAAACAAACCTACAGACGCGCAATAAAAAAAAAAAAAAAAAAAGTTTAACTTCTTTTAGATAACCGCAGGATTCGTACGGAATACATCTTCAGCAATCCGGGTAATAGAATGGTAAGCATTGTCCGTCAACTCAGGTAGGTAAACTCAAAACCTGACTGATCCGTGTTTTTTTAGTAAAGTTGGATTTCCCACATTCTTTATTTAAATTTTTTTATGCTACTCATCTACAATAGCTTTCCATGAAATATCAGATCCAAAAATTAAAAAGTGTCTGTGACAATAAAATAGTATAGTATCTTTGGCGTACGGAAAACGTCTCGCTTTCCATCGGTTATTTGTGCTATAGCTGTAGAAACAGGAAATCCTATGTAACNTTTGGCGTACGGAAAACGTCTCGCTTTCCATCGGTTATTTGTGCTATAGCTGTAGAAACAGGAAATCCTATGTAACTGCACTATCATTAAGCGATGGCCAAGGTGGTGTTGTGGTCAGACCAATCGCCTCCCACCAAGGCGAACCGAGTTCGATTCCCGGCGGGGCTGTTCCTGGATTTTCGCACATGGGGAACGCTCCAGAATATTCCGCTGGCTGGCGGGTTTTCTCGGGGATCTCCCGTTTCCTCCACATTTTCATTCCGGCGCAACTCCATTCTGACTTCGCTTCATCCTCGCTGGCTCTCAAGACTCCAATGTTAAGAGCCACCCAAACCTCGCGGTTAAAAATATNGCTGACTTCGCTTCATCCTCGCTGGCTCTCAAGACTCCAATGTTAAGAGCCACCCAAACCTCGCGGTTAAAAATATTTCTTTTTTAATATCACGGATGCCGTTTATATCGTAAGTCATTGTTTTAACTAATTCTTGTAGAACAAATTGAATTATTTCGTCACATGACTTTCCTGATAAGACTCGTATCTTCCAAATTATTACCGACTCTCTCTAAAGGCCTAAGTAAAGTGTTGGAGCTTGTCGAACACTGTTGAACAAAATTTGTTTTGGTTTTAAAATGGATTTAAAAACAATATTGGTATTTCATTCCGCACCGAGTACCTAATCAATTTATATTTTATTTATGTCTATAGAGAATCAAAAAATGGAACATATTTTCATTCATTAGACTCTTTGAGTTATTGTGAAGGATGTAATTTGTTGTGTGTTAAACATTCTAGACCAGAAATCCTTATTTGACCACGAAATTTAATAATAATTTTAATTACGAATTAAATAGATAACGTTTCCACCACTTATTAGGTATTCAAACACACATACTTGGAAGGTGACGCAAGACATTCTCTTGAAATAAAAGAAGGCTGAAAAAAAAATATATCCCGTTTAATCCATGAAGTAATAACAGAGAAGCGCTTTTATTTGTGATACCAAATCTCCGCGCTCATTAATTTTAATACACGCGCTTTGCCGAACGATGATTCATGCATTCAAGCGCGTCATCAAGGGAAAGTTGAATAGCGGGTGTGGCGCAAGCTGTCTGCCGTCTCAGGCTGTTCTCTTGAAATGTCAAGAATCCTTGAGTACGTGTAAAAATACGCTGAGTTGCATGACAGATTCAAGATGCCCATCCATCTCTAACGGAAGAAGGCATTCTTCCTAAACAAATAAAAAAAGTACGGACATTCAAAATCATCGTGACTAGTGGAATGAAGTTAGCGTTTGTGACTGCCACCTAGGTTTATGATTGATCATAAGGTCGAAGTCGTGCTCGTTTAATGACTGCTTGTCGCACTTTGTTTGCTGTAGGAACTGGTCGTGCGTCCTTTATGGTCTGTGGAATATGTCGCGAACTCTCGTCACGTAAAATCAAGAACAGAAATTCAACTACTTGATATATTTCAATTGGGTTAGATTTATTGATCATATATTTGATTACTTTTAAGTATCGCTTGCAGTAGTAGTTTATAAAAGCTATAGTTTTCCATTTAACATTAAATTATTACTATCTTTTTATGATAAATTAGGGATATAAACCACAAAATCAGTGACAAAGCCACAATTATTATCTTAAAATTAAGAAAAAAAATCTTATATACATTTATGTGATTTTTTAATATGTATCTCAGAGAAACAAAAATTTTAACATGAGTTTTTATGAAGATGAAAATACATTAAATTTAAGTATATGGTTTTTTTTATTTTGTTATCTTTCTCCGATAGCATAATAACTTGATTCAAGCTTTAATAAAAATTGTTGTGACAAGCCTGTGAGCTTGCAGCAAGCTTGCAAAACAAGCCATCAAGCTTGAATCAAGCTTGATTCAAGCTAACTCGTTTCCATGTGTCAAGTTTAGCAAGCTTTATTAGTTACACTTGTTGCAAACTTGCTTTTCAAAGCTGCAAGTATAATTCAAACCATCAGCAGGCTGTCATTAGCAAGTATGTGCCAGACGTGAGAAATTATGCTTGACCACACATGACATGACAAGCTTGCTCGGTAAGGCAAACCCAAGTCAAATAGCAAACTTCCACGCTATCTGAGTTAAGACTTGCATAATGCTATTTTATAGATTTTAAGACAATTTTTGTATGTATCCTTATTTTGTCATTTCTATGCGTTGTTATTCAAAAAACAGTCAACAGTATCTTATATTGATGTTTTCAAATACATGGCCGATAAAAGAAACCCCGTTGAAATAAGTACTTCAATTATTTCATGATTTTATGTTTCGGGGGTTCGCAGACTGTGAGACCTTTCCACATCCCTTAAACTGCCGTGTACATGCAAACACACTATTAATTTGTTTCAGAAAGTGAAACTTTTACGGAAGCTGAAAGTAATCACAAACTTATAATCTGACCATTCTGGTAGGGTCAACATTGATAAAACGAGATCAGTCCAAAGAACGAATAAGATGAGAAATGGGACGGACGTGGAATGAAGACCGGGAGTATACGGAAGTACTGCGAGAGCACCCTCAAACCATGGCAGTGCTAGCCACACACCGGTTGAAAAATTCCCTCCCGCCGGAATTTAGAATCTAACCTGGGCCCCAACTTGCCGATGAAGGAAGTTTGGAGGGAGGAAGGTTGATGACTAGCCACTTAACGTATCGTGTGTAATTCGAACGTAACAGGCAGTATAAGATAAGTAATATCTTAAATGTAGCCTTCAATTACCACGGATATCGAAAGCCTTCACAGCGGTAAGTTAACAACATACTCGGCTAACCACATTAGATTAAAATGCAGGAACGAGTTCTATTGCTCGCAGAGGCAAGGAACGATGAGAGCAACATTTGCTCCTTAGACATTAGTCGAGTTCATGCCACGTCGTCTTGCGGCACTTCTGCGTGCTCACGGGGGCCCTACACAATATTAAGCAGGTGTACCAGTTTTTTTGGCTCTTCAGTGTACATTTTGGGTCTGCTTGTAACCTTTCCAGGAAAAAGGGCACTAGTGAATTTCCATACAATAGAAAGCAAATAAAGAATACTTTATTTTGAGGTTGTACAATTGAAAAGCTGTAGGAAAATTTTAATACGAAAAGTTTTTTTATAAGCGGGTTATTAGTTTATTTCCGAATAGTCGATTTATAGTAATTTCTAGCTTAAAAAAACCTTTTTTATCGGTACTCAAGAAAGGAAACAAATTCGTACTATCGCTGAATTGCTACATACTTCCGTTCTCGCGGGTGTGTTGTAAAGAATAAGAGGTTAGTAACGTCAAGTACACCCCCGTGAAAATTCAATAGATTTTTGAGAGGCTGCATTGTAGTTTAGAAAGTACTCAACAGGGTACGGCAAATATTGCACGAGTTTCTGCTGTTAGTTCACAGCGGCGTTAAAGTCGCCGCGGACTGTTAATTGAAAACAAAATTAAATATAATTTATTGAATAAACACTTTAATGAATATAATCTTATTGAGTAATAAATGATGTTTAGAATTTACTACTCTTATTACTGTAAATATTTTCCTAAAAATCTTTTTAATATACCGAAAGTTTTTGTGTTGACTGGATCATTTCATGTTGTTACTTATTTTCTGTGTTTTAAATCAGGAACGAGTTTTAATGTAATTTTCATTATAACTGCTTGGTGATTTGAGCAGTGTGAAAATAATTGCATTCACTAATGCTAAAATGCAGAGTAAGATGCACAGATCTAGACGTCGTGTCTCATCGTGCAGGAATAACAATACTGTCTGCAGGTTTCCAGCTAATTTAGCCGAAGCGTATTTCCTTCCAGAACTAATTATGAGATACGAAAATTTCTGCGGCTCAATTATTGGTAAAAAATAATTTTTGCCAACGTTCCGTAGAGACTCCTGGGCATCTCCCTTAAGCACCTTACGAGCGACGTCCGAAAAATTTCCGCATCCGGGGGAAATAATTACGTGCAGCCTGAAAAGGGGAAACTATGGTGTTCCTTTATTTTAAATTGAAGTTGGAGGTTTCATCTGCTGGCTTGTGAACCTCTCCATCCTTTACGAAAAACCGACCACCGACGCCGACGAATGGGCCTGCCATCAAGCAGGGACCGCAGCCCGGCAGTCGGCTGTCTTCGTGCACGTCAAGATTCCTACTGCCGGGCGCAACGAGTGTCGCCCTTAGCGCTCCTGGCAGAGTGATCACGTGCTTCATGACGTCGCTGCGCCTTGGTTCGTCCCCCTCCACAAGCATCGGCGGAGTTGCAAGACGTACAATACGACGACAAGAGAAAAAGTATAAGACTGTTTTTGGTTACTGCGCATGAGTCAATTTAAAAGAAGAGTTTAGATTGGCTATTATGTCATACGCCAACTGATTATGAAAACCGCAATGTTGCTATATTTCTTCCCCGGCAGAGAGAGGGTGTACGTCTCTGATGTATAAAATGGCCAGGCTGGAGACGTCTCGGTGCATTCGGCTCCCGTCTGCGTCATCATGCATTTAAGATAAGTATTGTATTAAGGGACCCTTCTCGTAAAATCTAATATGGGCATTTTGCGCTCCATATTTTGTGTTATGGTTCCATTATAAAAAAATTCATAGGCATGATTGTTTGTTTTATTGCATTTTCTTGTAAAGTATAAAGTTTTTAATGCGCCGTATTTATACTTGGGGAGAAGCCGTTTGACTTGTGTATTATGTAATCGTCATACGCTTTTATTATGCTCGTGTGAGCAACTTATATCACGTTGGGGCACAATTTTTATGCAACCATTTATAACCTCTATTTTGGTATAATTTTAGGCACAACTTTATTAAGAAAAACACTGGTTTAAAAAAAGGAAATTGTGACGGCGATATATTTGAAAGTCGTATCTCAGAAATTTCGTACGATATGAAAGGAAATTAAGAAAACTTTTCTTGTTTCACTGGGTGTGTGTAAAAGGATTCCTATGGCAAAGTATCCCAGATTTTCAGCTATGTCTTTAACTTATTCTGGTTTTGGATGGATGAGGAGTTTAAAGCTGTTTAAGGGAAAGAATCTGAATAAATATTATCTTATAAGTTCGCCAACTGCTGAGTAATTGGTGGTTGATGGACTCGGGATGGTCGGAGTGTCGGCACTTCCACATACGAGGTGCTATTCATGATACCCTGGGCTCTCACCATAAATTGTTTTTCTGACATATCACTAAAATAAATGAATTATATGAATTTTGTATTATGCAAAGTTAATTTTATATTTCGTATTTCTTCAAGGTGCAAACTTCATGAGGTATTGAAGATTAACCCTTTAAAAGTGACGTGTTAGTCACTTTAAAGCAATAAATTTTAATTTAAAAAATTCATACGGTACACAATGCGTGTGTGTGTGTAAATTTCGTATCAATTAATATTAAAGGTAGTCAGATGATCAATATTAATACAGTTGCTTACGGTTTTAAAATCAATCCATATTTTAGCCAACAAATATGAATTATATTTTTAATTGATTTTCTACTACCATGTTATTCATATCCACAGTTTCCTCTAAAAACATTTCTTGAGCGGAGTAATTTATTCAACTCTTTTCTTTCAAGTGTATATGGGTGTATAAATTTGATATCATACTGCGTATTTCTTCTTCACATGTTCTTACTTTTAGTCGTGAAAGGCACCAGAAAAAGTGCAAAGAAACTCTAAATGAATTTTAGTCACGCCATTGCCATTCAACTTTAAAGACGTGACTTTTTACCTTAAGAAATGTTTCCGCTAGGGTCTCTATACCACAAATTTTAGTAATGGCATTCATACGAAATGTCATGTTTGAGATGAAAGTAGCCATTTTAACCTTGTTAGACTTTGGTAGGGCTTTCGACTCTGTTAATCACCGTCGGTTAATAAATAATTTCTCGACATTATACACTTTTTCTCGTCAAGCTTGCGACCCGGTTTGTCTCCTATTTATCAAACAGATTCCAGAGAGTAGTGTTTTAGGAACATGTTTCTGAATGACATCCCGTTATGTCTGGTGTTCCTCAAGGTTCCGCACGTGGCCACCCTTGTTCTCACTTTGTATCAACGACGTTCCAAAACATCTGACATTTTGCTGCTATCATATTTATGCCCATTATTTTCCGTTTCATTACAGCTCACAACATGTCGCTTTAGGAACATCCGCGGTTAGACTGAATTCTGATCGGAATGAAATACTACAATAGTCTCTACAGAATTATTTGCTGCATGATACGCAAGAAACTGAGGCTGAACAAATTGGCTCCAAACAGCTTCTTCATGAAGTGTAAATGTCAAGTCTACCCATGCTTTCATTAGGGGGCCCGTCACTGAACTTCACTAACAAATTACAAACGTGGGAATAGTAACAAACGAAACACCTTCGTTGTCAGATAATACCACAGCTCTACGTAACAGATTTTTATTCTCCCCTACATTCACTTAAGCTTTTAAAGAATTTCTTGCCACAATCATTTAAGCTGACACTTGTTCAAGCACTGATATTTCGCCACTTCGACTATTGCGATGTTGTTTCTGCATATATTTCCATGAAGCTGAAAAGATTACAGACTTTGTGAGTGGGCTTTATTTAAATTTTGAAAACTAGCGACTCTGTGACCCCATATTACAGAAAACTCTCTTGGCTTAATTTAAATGTCAGACGTAACCATCACACCTTAGTGCTGTTATTTAAAGCACTGCGAACCTACCATCCTCTCTACCTTGCCTCGCGAATCAGTTCTTGTCTTCTTATCACACTCACGGGACTCGTTCTCGTGTAGCAGGTAAAGTTGACGTTCCGCCGCAAAGTACTAATTTTTACTCCGGATCATTTACAATCAATAGCTGCCGCCTCTGGAATTGCTTGGAACGCAAGTATCTACTAGCTCATCAGTAATTGCTCAGTTTTAGTAACCTAAGCATACCTCCTCCCATCCCCCAACCCTCACGCACATAAGTGTGTGCGTATGTGTTCGTGTGTGTTCGTGTGTGTTCGTGTGTGTTCGTGTGTGTATTTGTGTATCTCAGTACGTATTAAGTTTAACCATTTCTGTAGTTTATTTATTGTAATAGTTTTTGCCGCTGAATTGGTATACAATGATCCAACTTTAACTACCGTGTGGTTCTGTTGCAGAAAAGGCACTCTTGTCATAACTGTGTCGCCAAAAATAAGGGGGAAAAAAAAAAAAATTTCAAATTCCCCTTCTACAAACTATACGTTCTATTTCGTTGATAAGAGTCATGTTGGTTCAATATAAATTCGTATTTATGTACGGAATGTTTTTCTGCTAGCATTATAGTTCGGATACCCGAGTATTCGACCATTTATACGTGTATCGATATGATGTCCAGACTGATAACGTGAGTAGCTTCTTCGTACCAAATTAATCAAACTCCAGGGGCAAAGCCTTTTTCAGAATTCGTACCCCGATACTTTAGTCCAGATTTCGGCGCATATGTATTTGATCCATGGAGGTGGCAGACATCCCCTGGTGGAACACAAAGGAAGAATTCGCGTACGGAAAGGAAACAGAAATAAAAGCATAATCTAGAGCAAATTTCCATCTTCTCTGTTGTCATGTTCAACGTCCGAAAAATCAAATATAATTTGGCTGCTACTGTTTAAGGTAGTTATATTCGGTAGGGAAACACACCCAACCCGACTCTACTTCAGTTTTAATAAAGAAAAACATGTTGCCAGGTATTCTTCTATAGGAAAATGTACCATCCTCTCTTTTTTCGCATCTTGCGCTTGACGTTTCAATTCCAAGTGTTTAGTTCATTCATCCCTCTAGAGAATTTTATCTTTATTGCCATTTAAGACGTATGTCCTTTCTTCCTGCAAAATTCGTGACAGACGTGATAAATCCCAGCTCGAAAGATATCACATCATATCGCTTTGCAATATTTTTTTGTATAAACTCCAATATTTACTGTTCCGCATAATTGACGCATTTAAATGTGAATAAATGAACATAAATAAAACAACTACCATTATTGAATTTTTTTTATTTCTTGGGTGTGAAGACTGAAATATAAAAAATCCATTATATAATGACGTATATTTTGGCATTTGTCGAGAGGTCTGAACAAGAAAGTTTTATTTATGGTTTAATTTATGGGTTTATTTGTTATTATCGTTGTGCATATCAGGTTACTTGTAGCAGTATATTAAATTAACAACTTATCATCTATTATCAATTAAATTGACCGAAAGTGAAAATATCTGACAGCATAAAGTTGTCATTAATTTTGCTTACATACACGCTTAGTATCGGCAGAATTAAATTTAATCTATGACAAATGGAGTATTTCCACGATCCTGTGACCGTAAATTGCTGCTTTGTTATAAGCTAAAATCCATATTATTTTGACTTCGTCCTATTTTATTGCGTTACGAATTACATCTATGATGTTGCTACGCAAAGCTGTGCTTCTTCCGAAGCATGTTTTGAAAACCACTGGTAATACATTTATTTATAGCAGACCTATAATTTGCCTACCTAGTACTTGAAGGATATGAGTAAAATGCGTGCATTTCAAACGAACTACTTAAACCTGCCGTAAATGGTAAGATAAATATGAGGCACGGTTGTATGTCAAAGATAATTATGAAAAAAATCATATGTTAAAAAATATTGACGACTTGGAAATTTAATTAAAATATTTTTGACCAACTAATATATGCATATTTGTATATATATATTTATTCATTTTTATGTATACAATTTTATACTCTGCCTGTTACCTATAATTTACCCTTATAGCAAAGTAGTAGGACTAAGTTAGATGAAGTTCAAACAGTTGCTCTGATAATCGAAGGGCCAATTTTATTTTAATTTTCACTAAATAAAAGCGAAAAAATAACGAGAAATTGGCATACATAGTATGAACCTAACGTCTTGTTAAAGATCCGTGAACAGCGTTCCCAAATATTACGATCGCATTTCCTCTGCTAAAATATATGACGTGACAAACTATAACTTGAGATTTTACTTTGCCAACATCGCCGGCTATTGTGGGATCCCGTTTCCGATCTCACTTCTAGGCGACTCGTAGACAGGAACTGGAAAATTTTGCGAATTAATTTCACGACACGTAAGACTTCAAACACATGTGTATTTTTTATGTTTGCAATTGGACCGCGGTTTATTGGACACGCCCAGGACAACTCTGAACCATTAACAGACCTACAACGGAAACAAGTATGGAATCCCGTGCAACCTAGTCCAAGCTAAAACTGGCCACACAATGAAGCAGCACTACCGAACAGAAATCACAGGCTCGAAGATTCATAGATCGTGGAGTCTAGCATACAGGTCGTTTAAAAATTGGAATCCTCCCGTCCCTACCCATAGCTTTTACGCTGATTATCGATGAGTGCGTGGTAGGACCAGTTTTTAACTGCTTACGTGGACTGGGTGTTAGAACAACATTAGTACACCTGCAAACGTCCGTGGTGGTGTTGGATATTCATGCGAACGTCGTTNTTCGTGGTGGTGTTGGATATTCATGCGAACGTCGTTGTTCCGTTAATTGCAAAAGTTCTCGCGATAAACATTATTTTCTGTAAAAATATTTTTTTTGTGTAAATTATTACAATTCTTTCAGTAATGAGATGTGACAAAAAATTTTTTAACATTGCTTTAATTAAAATTTCATTAAAATCTCTTTTCAAACAGGAATTCAACTCACGCTATCCGGCCATTTTACTCTGATGGGATTTTAAGTGGGNGAGTGCGCGGTAGGACCAGTTTTTAACTGCTTACGTGGACTGGGTGTTAGAACAACATTAGTACACCTGCAAACGTCCGTGGTGGTGTTGGATATTCATGCGAACGTCGTTGTTCCGTTAATTGCAAAAGTTCTCGCGATAAACATTATTTTCTGTAAAAATATTTTTTTTTGTGTAAATTATTACAATTCTTTCAGTAATGAGATGTGACAAAAATTTTTTTAACATTGCTTTTATTAAAATTCCATTAAAATCTCTTTTCAAACAGGAATTCAACTCACGCTATCCGGCCATTTTACTCTGATGGGATTTTAAGTGGGAAGCATAATAAACCCAATCAATAAAAAAAATATGTATACGAATGTTAACAACGTCTTTATTTGACCAACAATCCAGTGCATTAGCAACCCATATAGTTGTAAACTGAAACATAGATTTATTTGTGTAAAACATGAACATGGAATTTTATTAAAATTTTACGCAATTTACTAGTACTGTTACTGCTACTTGTTAAGGCCCTAGTTCAGTGCCTTCGGCTAGAGTAAGGCAGTGTATAGGTTGACGCTATTCCCCTCCTGTGGAATACTGGTGGTTTATAGGGTCGTAGTTAATTCCTCCAGGCATAGACTATAAGGTGCCCAGAAGGTTAAAGGTTTTTCAATAAGGTAGTCTTTTGACGTTTCACTTAACTGGATAATTATATTGTCTCGAGTTTGAACAAAAACCACATACAGCAACACTTCCAATGTGTGGTACTCTAATTTGGCTACTCGTATTAACTGGGGCGACTTCGTGGTGGAGGAGGGCTTCTCTGGGCGGCGACTTCATACTTAACTATTCTGCTGTGGGTGCTGGTATGCTGTCATCTGAGGATGAGCTCCGGCGAAGTAGTAGGCCTTGGATTTTCCGGGCGTAAACCACAGCAGAGTGACCTGACGACAAGCCGCTCGTGCCCACGTCCTCTCGCGATTTCTTGATGCAACTCTTCCCTCGGCGCGGTGATAATGAACCTATCCCTCTTCTCGCGTAAATTAGCTTATATGCTCTCCAGTTTCCCTCCCTAAGTCTCGGCATGTTTGTCTCTTATTGGGGGAAGGGAGGAGGTGGTTGCCTTCAGTACAAAGCCATTCAGCCACGTGCCATGGTTCGTGAAGGATCGGGGGCGGGAGAAGTGGTGATCTGCCCCTTTCTCGAGCTTACTCTGTCAGCTATTTCTCCGCGGTGCGTGTCCACATTGTCCCGTGGTTAGTTAAGTGGGAGGGGGGTGTTTACAGCTTGTCAGCTGTTTCTCGGTGCATATTTTCTGATTTCCGGCGAAATACACATGATTATTTTGTGATATCTCGGCGCTCAACTGATCTCACGGGCTTGCCAGAGGTGCTCTTGCTTGGCTCTGCGATTTCTCCCGCTTTCCTATGTATGTACGTAGCACTATCCGGGTGCTCCGGCGATATGCCAGCTCTTACTCGGCACAACCTTGACACGTGTAACTGCAATCCGTTCTGGCTGTTCACCTGCCTCGTGACATGTGTCAACTGGTAGGTGCTCGCGAAGGGAGTCAGCGAAGCTTCTACTCAAAAGGCGTTACACGACAAGGTTAAACATTGAAATAGCTGTAACAACATTAATAAACCATATATATATATGTATATATATGCATGAGCTTCCCTGCGAAATGAACGTAAAACGTCGTAGTCTGAAAATAGTTATTGAGCAACTTTGGTACTTATGTCACCATTATTGCGTTACCATCACCACCTGTTGCAGTCTGGTTTGAAATCGCCGGTATTATTTATTACCAAGCAAACTTCGTTTGAATTACTAACCAGCCCTTTCGCGAAATTAACAAAAAAATCTTTCGTCCTTTAGTTTTGCCTTAACTCGTAGCATTTATTGTCTATGGTATTAAAAGGTCGTAGAGCTAGAGATGTACCATCTATTCTAAGTCCCGTATTTAAGTTTTGCGTTCTATCTTATCATAAGTAAATTTCATACACTTCTGCTACTGTCAAAAAAATATATTTCGCAGTTTTCACGATTATACTGTTTATTTACGAAACAAAACAATTTCCATGTTATCACTTCTGCAAAAGGTTTCCTAACAAATGTACGAACCACATATCATTTCCTTGCGCGCTTGAATAAAAAATTACGAATCAGGTCTTCGCTTCTCCACACGGTGAAGTGCTGTACTTCGTTTCCAGTTTAATACTATTTTTATTTTTTAAATTACATTCGTTACAATCGATTTTTAATATCCGTTAACAGATGGCTTTTAAATAATTGAGTTTGTGTGTCTCAGCCGTAAATGCCCCGATGCAAAACTAAAGAGTAAAATTTGTTGTGTTACATATTTGTTTATTTTGTAAATTGTTTGTTTGTTTTATAATTGTTTGTAATATTTGTGTAAACATAGATACGCAGAGGTTTTAAAATTGTTACATAAATCACAAGTCTTTGGTTACGATTGTATCATAAAATACTAATGCCAGCCATTAACGTTAACACACATGTATAGAATCAAAACTTTAATAGCGGAAAATGGGGATATGTGTATTATAAAAGTAAAAGTTATTTATATTCACCACTTAAATACGCATGCCTTTACTAAGATATGTGTATTGAGCTTNGTCAGCGAAGCTTCTACTCAAAAGGCGTTACACGACAAGGTTAAACATTGAAATAGCTGTAACAACATTAATAAACTATATATATGTATATATATATATGCATGAGCTTCCCTGCGAAATGAACGTAAAACGTCGTAGTCTGAAAATAGTTATTGAGCAACTTTGGTACTTATGTCACCATTATTGCGTTACCATCACCACCTGTTGCAGTCTGGTTTGAAATCGCCGGTATTATTTATTACCAAGCAAACTTCGTTTGAATTACTAACCAGCCCTTTCGCGAAATTAACAAAAAAATGTTTCGTCCTTTAGTTTTGCCTTAACTCGTAGCATTTATTGTCTATGGTATTAAAAGGTCGTAGAGCTAGAGATGTACCATCTATTCTAAGTCCCGTATTTAAGTTTTGCATTCTATCTTATCAATAAGTAAATTTCATACACTTCTGCTACTGTCAAAAAAATATATTTCGCAGTTTTCACGATAATACTGTTTATTTACGAAACAAAACAATTTCCATGTTATCACTTCTGCAAAAGGTTTCCTAACAAATGTACGAACCACATATCATTTCCTTGCGCGCATGAATAAAAAATTACGAATCAGGTCTTCGCTTCTCCACACGGTGAAGTGCTGTACTTCGTTTCCAGTTTAATACTATTTTTATTTTTTAAATTACATTCGTTACAATCGATTTTTAATATCCGTTAACAGATGGCTTTTAAATAATTGAGTTTGTGTGTCTCAGCCGTAAATGCCCCGATGCAAAACTAAAGAGTAAAATTTGTTGTGTTACATATTTGTTTATTTTGTAAATTGTTTGTTTGTTTTATAATTGTTTGTAATATTTGTGTAAACATAGATACGCAGAGGTTTTAATATTGTTACATAAATCACAAGTCTTTGGTTACGATTGTATCATAAAATACTAATGCCAGTCATTAACGTTAACACACATGTATAGAATCAAAACTTTAATAGCGGAAAATGGGGATATATTTATTATAAAAGTAAAAGTTATTTATATTCACCACTTAAATACGCATGCCTTTACTAAGATATGTGTATTGAGCTTTGAAACCTTAAGAATTTGTCCACTCGGAAAACGGTTTGGTGCCTCAAAAACTATACGGCTAATTGCATGCCATGCCCCATAAACCCGAGTTTGAATATACTTTCTCATTTACAATAAGGACACATTGGTAAGTTGGAGGAGCTATGTAGTGGCAATATTCATAAGTAACACAATAATTCTGTGGGACTAACAAGCTGTGTGTCAGTCATATCATGAGATCAGCATTGATCTCAGTAAGCGTTTACATATTTTGTAAAGCGTAAAACTTTCTTTAAGCTATATTATAAAATGTGACTTTCGTGAAAATTTACGTGTTAATTAAAACTACATAATCTTTAAAACAAAATTGAAATGCGTTTGAGGTTAATTATTTTGCAGAAATCAGTTTCAGATTTTAGACTGTACTCATTCTTCTTCCGTTCATATCGGGCACGAATTAAATATATTTTTAATAGTTGAAGCTACAACTAACTATGTAAATGACCGATATTCGAGTACCTTATTAAAAGAAAATAATTACGAACTGTTTCAAAAATGTTCCAATTTTCTGTTGATTTTTCCTTTTCCAGTATTCGCTTTATACCGAGATGCCACCCAGTGGAGGAGGCTATGAGGTAGTAAACATTTAAAAAAAGTAATTTAAAATGATTATATATAAATATACATTATATGGGCATAAGATATTTCATAGCATGTAGTACCCAATTCACAGGTGGACAGGATACAATAAAACGGTGGATGAATGAGTACGAGAGTGAAGAGATTTGGGGGGCTCTTAACATCGAGGTATTGAGAGCCGATGAGGTTGAAGTGAGGAGGTGAGTATCGAGCAGTGCAGGAATAAAAAGGCGGGGGAAACGGGAGACCCCCGAGAAAACCCACCAACCAGCGGCATCGTCTGGCACGATTCCCACGTACAAAAATACGGGAGCGACCCCGTCGTTGATTGAACCCGGTTCACCTTGGTAGGACTCGAGTAGTCTAACCACTTCACCACCGCGGCCCCCGGTGGGGAAAAAATTCACATAAACAAGTGGTCTAGGGTCTATTTCACCTTGTTTCCTAGTAAAATCCACAAACTCGACAACTCTCGGTTTGTTTATTAGGTGTGCTCAGGGTTATTCCTGTTTGTACTCCTGAGAAGAGCAGTTGATACTGTACTGTGAGTTTGACTAAACAATGAATTATTCAAACCAGAAAAAATGCAGAGGCGCATTTGATGTACACGCTCAGGGAGTGTTATGCAGCTGAAGCAAGATGTGTCTATGTGGATCGTTTCCCTAATAGACAACTTCCACGCGAAAAGAATTTGAACGCGTACGAGGTACAGTGCTCATTCATAAAACGAGTGTCAGACGGTGGCAAACAAACCCCATAGTGTCCGATTTGTTTATCTCTAAGCGCGTATTTTGCAGTATGTCGAAGGTAGTACCCGAAGAACAGCAGTAGTAGAGAACGTTGGATACGCCACAATTTCGAGATTTTCGCGACAGCAACTGTTTTATTCGTGCCATGTTGAACAAGTACACAATTAATAACGATGTTTTTTGTCCAAGAGTTGCTTTCGCATTTGGTTTCGGCACATTTATTTCCGTGATCCGTCTTTTCTGTCCACTGTATTATTTACCGACGAAGCTGGATTCATCAGAGATGGGATAGTTAGTTTTTATAACATTCATCCTAAAGCTGAAGAAAATCAGCGTGTTATTCGGCAATCACATAATTCAGCATAAGTGCAGAAATATTTGGCGACGATCGCACCTGTTTATCTTGTTAAGAGGTTAACAGGCCAATCATGCATACACTTCCTTAAAAACCCGTCGCGTGAAGTGTTGCAAGGCATTCTCATTGACGCTGTTGTCGCATGTGGCTCATGCATGAGAGTAAACCGACACATTTTAGCCGGAGAGAAAGAAATTTCTTTAACGAACTATTTCCGAAGAAATGGATCAGCTTGGTCATACATGACTTTATAGGCTGGCCTGCACGTTCTCCAGACTTAGATCAATTGAATTTTTATTTTTGGGGTTATTTTAAAACAATTATGTATGCAACGCCCATCATCAATATCAACATTGAAAGTTTTCATCAGTGTATCCAAGAAGGCTGCCAACCTATTCAACAAAACATTTTTTTTTTTAAACGATAACTAACGATACGACGACTGACTGCAGGTATGTATTCAGGATACATACAGTAGTTTTGAGCAGTTTCTGTGACAATAAGTAGCACCACATTATTTCAGTACAAGCATGACTACAACTCGGATCTCGGATACAAAGGTAAAAATAAGCCAAGTGTTTGCACGAACTATTTTCATGGTTTGTTTCGTTCTTTGTCTTATAATCTCTTTAAATTTGTGTATACTTTAAAAGTATTTAGCGAATATTAGATGCATAGCTTGTGTTTTTTATAACTGCATCACGGTCAATATTCACCCCATTACTGTACATAGTCCGGATATAATTATGTACTCGGCATTCATTTTCCCATATAAATTCTGTTGTGTTTATTCAGATATATTAAATTTTTCAATTTTAAAAAATAATTTTTAGTACACTGAAAAATATATGTCTATCACTTCGTAAGTGTACCACATCTCCAATTTGACTCGATCATTGCAGAGCTTCCCTTTATGTGTATTGTTACCTTTCTTGAATTCATACATTTGTTAAAAATACTTAGTAATATACTCTGATATTTCTTAGCTTGCTTCCTTTAAGTGAGTTTGAGAAGCCCGTGTGATTAGTTTTCTAAAAATGAGAAAACGTGCTAGGTTGGAAGCAACTTTAAACAACAGAGAGTTAAACAACAGAGAGTTATCACATGGGGGGGGGGGGCTGCAAATCCTACTCATTAATTTGTTAACGTTGGCAGCAAAGTAATTCGTAATTTTTGCGCTTCGATCCGGAGTGAAGCAATGTATGCGGCCCGTTGAACAGCGAACTTCTCAAACTACTTTGAGTTTCCAACAACAGCTGCTCAATTATGTATAATTGCACGAGTAAAGCTACGTCGAAACCTTGGCAACGCCTCCCGGGCAGCAGAATATTTGATATGAACTGTAACTAGAAACCTGGAACTCTTTTGAGGTCAATTAGTGACATAGTAGATTTCAAATATTTGTATAACCCTGTGGGTACCGTTTTGGTTAGACCACAGTGTATTTACCACGACCTAAGGAATATGAGCTGGTGTTCATACCACAGGAACAGAGGGATTATCTTGTGTAACAGAGTCTAAAGTTAAGCTAAGCTGACTTCCACAAACACTGCAGCCGGTGACTTCCATTATATAGAAGACTGGCAAATGAATGTTTCTAAATATTGATACCTGCCAAATGCTGAAGTTTGGAAGTAGGTATTGATTCTGCTCTGCGGCGTGAGGCGCCAGCACTTGATGCTAGCCCTCAGTGGCAGGGCGTAGGAATACCCGACACTGTTGTCTTTAGGTCCAATTTATTAATAAATTACACTTAATTTGTGAGTTCACATAATCGAGTTTTATTGTTGCTTGAACAGGTTAACTGGTACATGAACTCACGAGACAAACTCCCCTCCCCTTTTTCAATGTAGGCTACGTATGGTTTGACGCCGCGACTGTCGTCAGGGGGGAGGGGGGAAGATTCTTCACACTTGGTGTAGAACTACTTATCTGACACTGCTGCGCTGTCTTCCCTTGGCTGGCGGCTTGGAACTGCTCCGGCGCTTGGTGGGGCGTCCCGACGCCTGCTCTCGGAACCCCTCCTCCCGGGTCCACTCAGCACTCTTCGTTTGACGAAGTCGGACTGGCTTTTCTCGGATTCTTCCCGCCGCACGTCCCGCTTGACAGCCTCCGACTGAGGTCGACGTCGTGATGCATTCTCGATCCTCGACTCACTCCGACTGACTGACTGACTGCTCGATCCGCGACTGACTGACTGACTGACTCGTTCATCGCACTGGCTTCGTCCAGCTCCGACCCGGACGCCTTACTTCAGGTCCCCCGACTGACTGCCTCGATGTCTCTCAACTGACTGCTCGTTGCTCCCCCCTTCATGTGGTTTTGTAGCGTCCATCACCATATTCAACTTCCCCCGTCTCTGCACGTGTTCCGGGTGCTTGTCGTCCCCCCGGGTCATAAAACTCGTGGCCACTGCTCGTGTGGTCCGCAGCCGGCCTGGCGTCGTCCCTTGGTTCTGGCCTGGAAGTTTATTGTCCCGTTCTGCACGCACGACCGCTAAAAGCTCTCATGGTTTATTGCAGTACAAGCCCGGGACAGACGCAGCTGGTGGTGGGATCTCGGTGTCCCTTGGGCAGCTGCAAAATGCAGCTGTGTCCGCGCCCTGGTGCCTTCCGTTGTCTCCGGATGTCGTCTGCACGTGCAGGAACAGTTGCACGTGCAGAAACCTTTGGTAGCACGCCTTTGCAGCTGCGAAGCTCCTGGCATCACTCTTCCGGCACGTCCACGAAACCCTTAATCCTTATTGCGGTCGTCCGCCGGCGAGCTTCGCCAGAGCGTGTGTTCTGACTAATAAAATATAGGGACGCAGAATGCGTCAATATTAATACGTGATTTTCTGTTTTACTTGTAAAAAAATTTGGCGTGGCGATTAGACAAATTAGACAATAAATATCTTCTTGCGGAATTTGAATGTAGGCACATTTCATTTGTTCCTGTACCACACTTATTTACACCCATCTCTTATGCCACTTGTTTCCCTTGCAAACTTGTGAAATTTCGTGACAACATGAATTCTCCAGTTATATGCAAAGAATTTAGAATAAAATAATTTCAGGGGATAAATAAACTATATTTTTCCATTTTTCTTTGTTTTAAATACACATTTTAAAAGAAAGATTTAAATAGGTACAAAGATAATACACATATAAAAAGTTTTTTTTCATCCTTCTTCCCTCGTAGAACTAAATTTCAATCAAAGAACAAAGTAGCATATTTTACGAAAATTTTTATCCATTTAAATATTGGCTGCCTAAAATTATCACAACAGGATACATGCGACAAAAATTTGTAAAATTTCACACATTCGATCTATGTTTTTGCGTAAACTTTAATTTGTCACACTATTCATCATATTGTCAAATATGATTTTCTATTATTAAAATTTCGGTATTTTTTGGACATTAATTAAATTGTTGAAGGTAATAAGTTTTGACAGCTAGTTTTGATGTATTTTGGAACGCAAAACTATGAACTAACGTGTATGTCCCTTGCAGTGTTTAGAAATGTTAAAACCTTTGAATCGATTAATTTGTTGTCATAAAATATTTTAAATAAACAAATACTTCAAATATAAAAAATGTTTTTTAAACGAAATGTAAAATATAAAAATATAACATATGTTAAATCACACTATAGGGACTATGATGCTTTCAATTTTTGTAAACAGTTGACATAACCAGGATATAAAAATCCTAACAAAAAATAAAGAAAAATAATGCAAATATGAAGATAACTGGTGGAAACGTCTTAATAAAAACCATAATTGCAGCCGACTGAGATAGAACCAACCACTTATCCAAACGCAGGCTATTTGGAACAGCTAGCTGCGGAAGGACGGTAGTAGTCTGAGTTAACACATAAACTTGCTCATGGGTGGGTGGATGATGTGGATGAATGACTGTAGATGGATGGCTGTGTATGACTGTGGATGGGTGTGGATGGTTGGATGTGGAATCATGACAGTGTATGACTGTATAGATGGATGTGGATCGATGGCTATGGATGGATGGCTGAGAATTTATGGGGGTAGCTGGTTGGATGTGGAATGATGGCTGTGTATGACTGTGGATGGATGGATGTGGATGGATGGTTGCGTATGACTGTGGATGGATGTGGATGGATGGTTGCGAAATGTTGGATGTGGAATGATCTCTGTGTATGACTGAGGATGGGTGTGGATGTTGGATGTGGAATGGCGGCAGTGTATGATTGTGGATGGATGGATGTGGACCGATGGCTGCGGTTGGATGTGGGTGGATGGCTGGATGTGGAATAATGGCTGTTTATGACTTTAGATGGATAACTGCGGATGGTTGGATGTGGAATAATGGCTGTGTATGACTATGGGTGGATGGAGGGATGTGAATGGATGGTTGGGGATGGGAGGATGCTGAGGTATGTGAATGGCTGTGTATGGCTAGTTGGATTGATGTGGATCGATAACTGTAAATGGATGTGGATGGATGGATGACGATGGCTATGGTAGGATTTGAATGTAGGGATGTGGGTGGATGGATGTGGCCTGCTGTGAATGGATGACTGTGGATGGAGTTGGAAGATTAGACTGGAGATGGATGGCTGTGGATTACTGTGGATGGATGTGGATGTATGGATTTGGATGACAGTGAATGAATAGCTGTAAATAGATGCTTGTAAATCAGTGACTGTCTATGGATGGCTGTAGATAAATATAAATGAATTGATTTAAATGGTTAAAAGGCTTGATCGATGGGTGGGTGAATGTATGGATGGTTCCGTGGATGGATGGCTGTTTGGGTGGGTGGATTGATGGGTGGTTCACTGAGTAGATGGATGGATGAATGGATTGATTGATTGTCCGAACTTCCAATGGCTGAGCAACGTCACAGCGATGAAGGTCGATGAAAGTGGCAGAAAGTAGAAGTAAAAAACTAACTGCATTTAAGGTAGCGTTATATTAAAAGCGCCCATGATTTTTTTTTTTCGTTCAATTTTGGTCTTATGGTGGCGAAAGTTCAAATTATCGGTAATAGACGGGCTTTCAGTGGAGACTAATGTAGGTGGTTATGGGCTGACACTGTGACAGGCTACTATAATCTTGTTGGCATACTGTTCATTTGTTTTAATATACTAGATAATGTTATTGGAAGTGCAGTATAAATATACATTTTTGTAGTTTCGTCTGTTTTTTCCACACAAAACCTCCTCGTTCCGCGTTCGAATCCTGGGTAAGTTACGGATGTGTATATTTTTATTATGCCTCCCGGCATGCAAGGAGTTGGGAAACGGGTCACAAACCCAAAAACTTGAACAAAATTGTTTACATGATAGTACCAATAGGATCACGCCATCTCTGAAGTTAGACGAATGTTCTTTGAAAAATTGAACTAATTAAATTTGCAGACTTTGTTTATATTACTAACAGTTTACATCACAGCCGAAACCATGCATTTTACTTACCGGCACTGGGTTTGTATAAACAGTTGTTATAGTTTTTTTTTACTTTTAAATCGAATGTGTTTTATTTTGGAAACGAGGAGAAACCGTGCATTAATTTCAATGTTAACCTCAAAAGTGCTAATCTTACAAGGGCAAAGTTCCCATTCTGAAATGGCAGTAATTATTTCCTTCTCCTACCTTACAAGCCACTTACTTTTGTAGTACTTTTCCATCGTTTATTTCTAAAATATATCAACCAAAGGAATGTATGTGTTTAAGAATTGTACGTCTTAGCTTTCAAAGTACAGGGCGAGTATAAAAGAATACCTCAAATTTGAAGGACATTCTGACAAGAGTGTGTAACGAGTTTGATTGCCGCATAGATGTCGTTCGGGCCGCTCGTGGTTGTCACATTGAACATTTCCGAATGCATGGTAAACAAACTTCACAGTTCCACGGTTCATTTGATTGGTCAACCAAGGTTGTAGGTTGTTTGGTTTTGATATTTTAGACCTTCAAATTTGGGGTATTCTTTTATAATCTGCCTGTATATTTTGTAACTTTGTCTCATTTTAATCATTGACGGAAACTCTTACTACAAATAAATTAAAACCATGATATTTAATAAACTCTTGCAAAATATATCATCTATCCAAAACAACTAAAACTGTATTTTATGCAAGCCCTAAAATATTGAATATGCTTATGGGGATGAAATAGAAGTCATTTTGTAAAACAAAGATAACCAATTTTTTACACGTAGTGCTATACTAAAATGTTATCATGAAGTTAATGTTTCAATTACTGATCTGTTGGTATGATACTGACGTCATAATTGGACAGAAAATTATGCGTATAAAATTTTTGATTCAGGGTAGATTTTATTAAGCGATGTTGATAATCTGACTGGAAATATTAGTATCTGTACTTAACGTATCCCTTTGAAGTGCCTCTACCAGAATTAAATTACAAAGTGCTAACATAATTTGAAAACAACTTCCCTGGTGTTATTTTTAATAACATGGAAAAAAAATTGAATCAAGCACTACCCAAACTAGAATAATTATGTAGTCATAATATTTTATTCTTTTTGAATAACCCTTAGGACTTATAAATAAAACTAAGAGTTGTGAAAATATAAGAATTCGCATGTAATTAAATTGTACGAATTTCACTATACATCCGTAACTATGATTGTAAATTAACGTATAATTAAATGTACATGTGAGTTTAATTGTAACGGAGGGTGAAGGCTTCCCAGGCAACCCTTGGGAATACCCCGAGAACATCCCAGCACTCCGCTACAAGCACATCCATTGACTCCAACTCTACAATCATCTTACATATGATTAAACTAAGCTGGAATGAAGAGCGTAAATTACTACAGATACAATTATTAGTAGGAGTCTGGAGGGGACTACCTCCATAAAAATTACATACCACCAACGTCTTTTTCTAGGTATATTATTACAGGCACTATTTCTTTCTTTGTTATATCCACCGCCCATGAAAGTTTACACTGATCCAAAATGTATGCATAATTACTCGAATACAAAAATATAATCTGGATACAATAGAATAAAGTCCTCTTTAAAAATAACATTCAACCCCCATTTACAAATTACTAAAAATATTTAAAGTGTATATATAAATGACTAAGATATTTAAGGTGCCATCACAAAAATTACTTTAAAACCCCAAATTGGTTTACACCAATTTGGCACCCAAATCCCTGTAGTAGTATTACAATAATTAAGTTTCTCCTCTTTACAAAATTATGAATTAAGAATATTTTCCCATTTTAAAGACTGTCGGCGATTCCCCTCATATCTTGGAGAACTCATTCTCATGACTTCCCCCCCCCCCNTTCCTTCTCCAAAAAAAAAATAAGGTCTCACCACTCGTTGCAGCAACTGCCGTAGTCTCTGACGTGGAGGAGTGGGACATGAAATAAAATTAGGAACAACTTGCATGTTTGCAAAATAACATTAAACGTAAAAGAAAAGAAAAACATTATCAGAAATCATAAATTTAAATGTTTGTTTGGTCATGGCTAGCAGAATGTAGATTTTTTAAGAACAACATTAAACTGGCATTCGTTCTGACTACGCATGCACCAAGGGCACAGTCAAACTATAGTCCATTCAAGGTCACTTTCGACTTTCCAGAAGCCCTGCTCAAGTTCCACTTCCAGGATATTCCTCCGCCTCGTGCAATCAAAGCTCAACCAGATCTAGGAAACAACACTAAAATTACAACGAACCGCATTCGTGTTCACTCAGTGTAATAATATTTTGCATAGTAACTATTTCTTACTAGGCTTTACCGACACACATATTTTCTCTCTGCTTTTATTCTTATTAATTATAAATGTTTTAAAACATGTTTGCAGATAGAATATAACTAAAAGTTCAGATTCATAAAAAATAAGGCACTTTTATGTTAGCAGAAGTATGAAACGCTTGTGACACAGTACGTATTTAATAAACAACCAAGCATATCATGCATGGGGTGATTTTTCAAAGGTTTTATTGAAAGAGTGTGAAGAAACAGCGAAAAGACTATAAGCAGATATTTTCTGCTTTTTTCCCTTGACATCTGATACATTTTTTTGCGTAGAAACTTTTAATGTCCTAGGTATCTTTCTTATTTTTCGCCCCCCCNATTGGGGGGGGGGATGAGGCGAAGGGGCATGTGCTATTTATAAGCGAATGCTCTCATCTGCTTGAGTACCCCTCTCCCAGCCTGCACTTTCACGCCAGGGCGTCCCGGCCCCCCGTCCCCTTCTCCTTGCTGAATGATAATTAGTGCTAAAACTTTGACTGAACACATCCCCCCTCTGTGCTCCGGTCATCCCTCCTCCTCCCTCCTCCCTTCTCTTTCCAATCTTACCCGCGCTGCTTCCGCCACCACCAACTTTATTCTCAGTTTTAATCTCCCACCTACTTACGAGCGATTGCCTTGTCGACGATTGTTCTTTGCCGGAGGAGAGCTGGCTGCTCCGTTGTTGTGCGGTGTCATTATGTCGGCGAACTTTCGCCTGTCTCCCGCGCTGCTTACTACCGCGTGCCGCCACTTTCGCGGCCCCCAGGATTGAAAATGATGCAACGATTTAACGATTTATTCAGAGCTAATCGTGCGGAGTCTCAATTAACACTTTCAACAATCAATAAAAGCTGGAATTGTGTCTCCTATATTCACGGCTGCATAACCATCAGTTCTATTGGGCTGCCAATTAGAGCTCTGACCAAGCTCAAATAACAATGTAGTTATGGACAATGTCTATGTCTGGTTGGGGAGTGCACACATCTGACAGCCTGATGTGATATCACAGCCTGAAGTGGCCTTATTACAAGCCTGAATGCAATGGGAAATCCTGAGCTGCACTCCCCTGTACTGCTCAGAAAGATGTCTCCTGTTTATACCTTAGCGGCTCAGTTACAGGAGGAGCAGCCTTGACAAAACCCGCGACACCCAGTGTGTTGATAATCTGTGTCTGTTTTCTCATTTAAAACCTTCTCAGTAGTTCGCACAATAGACTAAGGATGAGGTAGAGCGATCTCGCTGGCTGCGCACAACCAGTCACCGTGTCCTTACACTGAACTGCATTTCTGCCAACGCGACTAGCAAAACCGGCGTGTATTGAATTTGAAGTTAGAACACTGTTTAGTAAACAAGTGCTTTGAAATGTTTGTTTCCTGGAAGATGACATGTTAACCTTTTCCACACTTGTAGCCACGCCTCTGTTATAAGTATGTCGAACAGCCAGGATGCATCGACCACTGTAATTTTATGAAGAAAACATATATACAGTCATCTGTCTATTAACTTAGAACCGGTCTATACACACACGTATATAGAGCTTGAGAATGAATTCGACCAAAATGTATCCTAAAATGAATATTAAGAGAGAAGGAAGGTTTGAAATAAAATATATATAATTTGTGATAATTTTAAATATCGGAATCTGTTTGAGATTTAAGTTATTACCATTTAGTTTGTGAAACCATTCTCCTTCATTAATAGATTATTGTCGCAAGAATTATTGAATAATAAGTTATACGACGTATGTTTTAAGGCTTGAGTAAACTATGCGTCTAAATCAACAACTAAGGTTGACTTAGTGTAACACTCTCAGACCATCGTTCTCGAGCAAACAGCTAAGAAAGTTTGTTAAGTGCGGAGTTACTGCTTGCGAGGGTGGGCAAAGCACCTGGCACTATCGCCACACTTTGGAGTGTTAACACCGATATGCTATAGGCTATTCAGGGTAAAGAGAGCACTTTTTAAGGCCACGATACGTTTTTCTTTTCAGTCTATTTCTATATTTCTGCAACGTTTTAATATACGCATTGCCATGCGACTTATAAACTTAGTATAGTGTTACGCACTGTAGCTCGCACCGGCCCAGAGATTACGTTATGCGCGGTCCCGGCTCTGTGACTGGTGACCTACCTCGACCCTCNTGAGTAAACTATGCGTCTAAATCAACAACTAAGGTTGACTTAGTGTAACACTCTCAGACCATCGTTCTCGAGCAAATAGCTAAGAAAGTTTGTTAAGTGCGGAGTTACTGCTTGCGAGGGCGGGCAAAGCACCTGGCACTATCGCCACACTTTGGAGTGTTAACACCGATATGCTATAGGCTATTCAGGGTAAAGAGAGCACTTTTTAAGGCCACGATACGTTTTTCTTTTCAGTCTATTTCTATATTTCTGCAACGTTTTAATATACTCATTGACATGCGACTTATAAACTTAGTATAGTGTTACGCGCTGTAGCTCGCACCGGCCCAGAGATTACGTTATGCGCGGTCCCGGCTCTGTGACTGGTGACCTACCTCGACCCTCCACTCCCCGCTAAACCTACCCCGGCAGACCCGCACGCTACCTCGACGCCCCCTCCTCTTACCCTACCCAGCCAACACAGACAGAGGAATGATTGACAGCAGTGACGTAACTGGCATCACAGCCCCCCCCCC
>NQII01003497.1:93231-114039 GCA_002778355.1 Clitarchus hookeri | reverse complement strand
CCCCCCTAATTGCCCCTGCTGGTAAAACCTTCGAGTTTAGAGAATAAGCAAGAATATTCTGGGAATTATGATCCTCGGCACAACGCAGCATTCAGAGTAATTTCTGGGCGATGGCCTACGACCCTGTAAATTATTGTAGTGGTCTAAGAGCCGGCAGTCTTGGAAGAAGCCTTCGGGCTGAGTGCGGTAACCGGGACATCGCTAAAGAGGACGGAAAATGACGGGAGATTACGAGGCGACGGCGGACGAGGTGTTTGTGGTGTGAATGGACGTGACGGCGTGATATCCGAAGAGTGAAGGCGCTCGGAGAACTCTACAACATTGCGGACTAGCGGGACCTTGACTAAACTGAGGTGGGACTAAATGTACATGTAATACGGATTTTATTGTAAGTAGTGTAACTGTCAAACATAGACATATAATTTATAATATAACTGAATAGGATTTGATACACTGTCTATTGTGACTGATTCCTAATCATATAAAAACATTAATTTCTTTGAGGTAATTGTAAATGTTATTCATTGAATTCATTAATTTTAAACAGTAAGTGATATAGATTTATTGTGAGAATTTGGGTACGAATAATTTTAATTGTGTATATTGTAAATAAAATTATGAATTTTAATTAACTCTTTTATTTAACTAATATCTCCATACCTTAACGAATCTGGATCAGCCCACTGACTTTTGAGAACATTGTAACACTGGTGTCAGAAGTGGGATGGAAGCAATNCCTTAACGAATCTGGATCAGCCCACTGACTTTTGAGAACATTGTAACACTGGTGTCAGAAGTGGGATGGAAGCAATTTATTACAAAACAAGTTTAAATTAATATTACCATAGGATATTAACTGGTAGGTTAAAATTTCTAAATATAACGATATTTGTAGTAACGGGTTNACCTTAACGAATCTGGATCAGCCCACTGACTTTTGAGAACATTGTAACACTGGTGTCAGAAGTGGGATGGAAGCAATGTATTACAAAACAAGTTTAAATTAATATTACCATAGGATATTAACTGGTAGGTTAAAATTTCTAAATATAACGATATTTGTAGTAACGGGTCAAGGAATTATTTAGAAATTTGTGGCAGTTAACAAGGAAAATGTCGGCAGACATGGAAGCACTTCGCTCTTTAATGGAAGGACTAACTAGCCAAATAAGTAGAGTTAGAGGGTTTGTAAATAACCAAATTAATAATGTTGTAGAAAATATTTAACGGAAATGTAAAAAGTCAAATTAGTAACTGTAGTGAAGCTGTGAATTGTAAAATTAATAATGTAAGTGAATTCGCAGATAACAAAATAGACAGTGTGAATGAGAATGTAGAACGAAAGATGGAAGGTGTAAGCGAGTTAATAAGCAATAAAATATACTGTGTGGACAAGAAAATTAACAATTTGAGCAAGAGAATATACAGGATGAACGAAAGTATGAACAGTGATAACAAGGGGTTGGACAGTGTCGAGGGTAAGGTAGAATGGGAAGTGAGCGCCGTCAAGAACTAATGCAGGAATTCCTGCAGCAGCAGGCGAGAAAACAAGCAGCGGCTGAGGAAGATCTGAGATCAAACCTCCACCGAGTCGACAAATGTGGGCAGCGAGGAGAAGATAGAGGTCGCCATTAATACAGCCATCGCAAGAGAGTACCAGACGTTCTGCAGTGTG
This sequence comes from Clitarchus hookeri, assembly GCA_002778355.1. Lineage (NCBI taxonomy): Eukaryota > Metazoa > Arthropoda > Insecta > Phasmatodea > Phasmatidae > Clitarchus > Clitarchus hookeri. Next base: position 112,364 of record NQII01003497.1, on the reverse strand, counting down.
GGTATGCCTGAGCCACGGGTGGGTAAAGGCGTCACAATAAAGCCTGTCCCCTACGATGGACAGTCACATTAACGCGAATATCCGAACCATTTCGAGATTGTTGCCGTCCTGAATGGATGGACTGAACAGCATCGGGCATACTACCTGGCTTCTGTTCTGAGGGGACCTGCACTGAGTATACTGCAGTCCCTGCCAGGACGACATCAACAGGAGCACCTACTCCACATTGGTTGCGGCCTTGAAGCTGTGATTACCTGCGACACGCACACCATGCCCAACTACGAAGCCGCATCCATTGACCATGGGAACCACTACAGGAGCTGTGGCAGGATATAATGCGGCTCACACCTGTCTCTAGAGGGGTGCTCTGAAGAGGCAGGAGACGTTATCGCAGTAGACTATTTCGTGGATGCTATTACTGATACAGATGTGCGCCGAACTGTACGCCTGGCATCGCCATGCAACATGTAGGATGCCCTGACCCGAGCATTGGAGGTGGAAATAGCGAAGCAGGCGCCGATGTTCCGGCATGCAGTACATGCAGCTAGCTACCCCGTGCAATAACGACGAAGGAGATAGCAATCTGGACGTCTTGAAGAAGTGGGAAGACATAATTAAAGACATTGCTGCCAGAATATATGGTAGGAAATCCAGTTTCGTCCACCTAAGCATCGGGAATGTTGGGAGTGTGGCCGGACAGGATACTTGAGAATCCAGTGCCCGCAGAGGAACTGCAGGACCCGGCAGCTAGGCGTGAGTATTACCGAGAACTTGTTGAGAGAACTGGAGGTGGCGGTAGGTGAACTTCCGAACTCTGTAGAGGCAGCGACACCTGTCCCTCGTCGAGGGAGGCACCGAGAATTTTGAAACTGTGGAAAGGAGGGGCACTTACGAACCCGGTGTCCAGGGGTGCCACACGAGACTATTCACCTAGGAACTGGCCAAAGGACAGCTGCACGAATAATTGGAACTGACAGCCACAGTAATGCCTATTCAACTCATAGGCACATCGAAACTACTGGCAACATGCTATCTGAAGGAACGAAGAAAGATCGCTATATCGTGGTAAGAATAACAAGGATACTGGAGTCAGACCACGTAATTAGACACCCCGCAGTTAATGCAGGCGAGGAAACTAGATAAGTCCAGTTTACAGACGAAGCTGCACATATGCATCTTCGGGACAAGGAAGACAGCCAGGGGACAGGAGACGAGCATATGCCAGTGTCTAGTGTTATCAAGAGGAACACTCGATGTGGTCCGAGAGTTGCAGACGATGCATTCCACGAAGGACGGCTAGTGTGGCTGTAACACACCTCAGTGACAAGGATGTCGGTAAGGCCCTTACCAAATTTTGAACCGAGTAAGTGATACTTCCTTCCAGATCTGTCACCGGAACTCTTTGACAGATAAGTCTAAAGTTGTACACATTGACCGACTGGTGCTCTATAAATGTCCAGATGTTGGAGAGTCTGTTCAGGACGAACAGACTTAAGGATGGGGCAGTATTACGCGCTGTAGCTCACACCAGCTGCGGGTTTATGTGCTGTCGGTTCTGTGGGAGGTGACCCACCTCGACCCTCCCCTCCTCGCCCGGCATACCAGCTCGCCGCCACGATGCTCCCCCTCAACCCTCAGCCAGATGAATGATTGACAACGGTGACCTAGCTGGCGTCACAGCCCTCCTCCTCTTCCCTGCTGGAGAAGCCATCGAGTTTAGAGGATGTGCAACAATATTCTGGGAATTAGGACCCTCGGCACAACACGGCATTTAGAGACGTTTCTGGGCGATGACCTACGACCCTATAAACATCCCAGCAGTACAAGGTCTGGCAGTCTTGGTAGAAGCCTTCAGACTGAGTGCAGTAACCAGGACATCGGTGAAGAAGAGGACGACGACGGGAGATTACAAGGCGACGGCGGACGAGGTGTTTGTGGTGTGAATGGACGAGAGGGCAAGCAAAATATCTGACGAGTGAAGGCTACTGTGTGGGAGGGCGCTCGGAGATCTCTAGAACATTGCGGACTGGCGGGACCTGAACTAAATTGAGGTGGGGCTTAATGAACATGTAATATGTATATTATTGTAAATATTGGAGCTGTCAAACATGGACATATGATTTATAAAATAATTGGATAGGTTTTGATACATTGTCTATTGGGACATATTCTTAATTATTAACACTAATTTATTTGAGGTAATTTTAAATTGAATTGACTGAATACATTAGTTGTTAACAGCAAGTGATATCAATTTATTTTGAGAATTTGGGTTACAATAATTTGGTTTGTAACTGTTCTAATTAAAATTAGGTAGTTTTAATTAACTCTTTTATTTAATTAATACTTCCTCCCCTTAACGAATCGGTTTCAGCCTGCTGACTTTTGAGAAAATTCTAAAAATACATTTTTCCACTCGCAAAACTTAACGTGTGAGGCTGACAAAATATTTATTTATTAGTGGTTAATGCCAGTANGTAACTGTTCTAATTAAAATTAGGTAGTTTTAATTAACTCTTTTATTTAATTAATACTTCCTCCCCTTAACGAATCTGTTTCAGCCTGCTGACTTTCGAGAAAATTCTAACAATACATTTTTCCACTCGCAAAACTTAACGTGTGAGGCTGACAAAATATTTATTTATTAGTGGTTAATGCCAGTAANAATACATTTTTCCACTCGCAAAACTTAACGTGTGAGGCTGACAAAATATTTATTTATTAGTGGTTAATGCCAGTAAGGAGGGACTTCAAAAGTGCTCACTTTACCGTGAATAGCCTATAACACGATGTCACGTTTCGTAGGAAGCATTCACGCCCGTGCTAGGATTTCACATCGTATCCAAGTCTGTGAGGCTACCAAAGTAGATATGGCACACGTTCTCGATAGAAGTGTTACCCTTTCAGAGATTTTAGTTACATCTTGCCTGCGAATTCTTCGCACCAGTAGAATGTTATACACTCCCATGCAACCACGTACCTTCCGTTTTTGGTAGCAATATCTCGGCCCCTCTTTTGCTCTCTGCTCATGAATTTTGTTGGTTTTTTNCCACGTACCTTCCGTTTTTGGTAGCAATATCTCGGCCCCTCTTTTGCTCTCTGCTCATGAATTTTGTTGGTTTTTTGCAGCTCCGCCGTGGTACTGAACGACTGTCGTGTTGAAGATTTTGGCAAGAGACAAGCGAAGAGCCACANGTTTTTTGCAGCTCCGCCGTGGTACTGAACGACTGTCGTGTTGAAGATTTTGGCAAGAGACAAGCGAAGAGCCACAATTTTCTACAGCGTACGGGTGTACCTGGTTTCCACATAGCTTCTTAGTCTACCAGCCTATCTATTTTTTAATCCTATTCGCCAGTACATGTTACTTTTTCTACGGAACGATTAAATATAGTAGGGGCGAAAACTTATTAGTTTTTTTGTTATCACATAACGTAAGTGATATATTTTTTTTTCATTTCCTTCACGTCCATCATCTAACTTAATTAAATCTTAGAAGTGCTGAGATCGCTTATAAAACTCAGCCACATATTGATTAATAAACCGAGTTGAAAATTATTAAGTTCAAATGTTTAGAGCCTACGTATTTCACATGAAAGTTGCATATCCGTGGTAGGATAATTATATGCATTCGGGCGGAATGGGATTTGGGATAGGAGGCAGGTGCCGACTGGCCGCCATGTTGTGACATCACCACACAACAATTTTCAGAGAGGGTAACCTTGACCTTGACCCATGACCTTGGTTTTGACTCTGTGCTTGTGACCTGGAATGATCTAAAATGCAAAAAATTAAAAATCCCAAAAAATTCCAAAACAATTATTAAATAGTATTTGAAAAAATATTTTAAAATGTTAAAAACCCCAAAAATATTCCAAAAATTCTAACAGATTCCCAAAAAACCCTTTGACACTTGACTCAAGACCCAAGACCCGAGACACAAGCCTCAAGAATCAAAGCCAATACTCAAGACTCAATACTCTTGACTAACTTAACTAAAAACTCAAGACTTAAGACCCTTAACTCAAGACTCAAGACTCAAGACACTTAACTCAAACCTCAAGACACTTGACCCAAGACTCAAGATAATAGACCCAAGACTCAATATCATTTACCCAAGACTCAATATAATTTACCCAAGACTCAAAACCCTTGTTCCAAGCCTCAAGACCCAAGACTCAAGACTCAAGACATTTGACACAAGACTCAAGGCTCAAGAACTTTGGCTCAATACTCAAGACCCATGACTTAAAACTCAAGACTAATGACTCAAGACCCGTGACTCAAGATGCAATACCCTTGGTCTAAGACCCTTGACAATAAATTAAAACATTAAAAAAATTATAATTTCGAAAGTTTGGACATAACGTGGCGTGGTTCCGAAGCCGACATAATGCTCTATCATTCTGGTGTTTCGGATGCCATGTTATGACATTGCCTTATTGAAAAAAAGGGGATCTTGAACATGACCCCTGACTTTGACCCCATTACCTTGTATGACCTTGAACCCAAAAAATCGCAAACTACACCAAAAAAGAACAATTTAACTATTCGAAAAATGTATAACAAATTATTTAAAAAATTAATCTAAAACTATAAAAAATTATTATTACAAAGTTTATTTAAAAAAACTTACATTTCCGCAGGTTCCCTCAGCAACACGTCCAGCAGACTACTGACCCTCGCCAGCGTTTCACATTGGTTAATTAGTCGGTTCCCCTCCAATCCCTTCACCAATTTTTCTCATTGGATCATTATTAGTGTTCGCTTCACCCCCTAAAAGTGTTTTTACTGGTTTATTAAACATGCTAATTCCACCCGCCAACAAAGTTTCTCATTGGTCAATTATTATTCGACAGGCCTCCACTCACTCCATCGTATGCACCCATCTTGTTTTTTGTTTGTCATTTGTCTTTATTTTCAACACCTAGTTAATGCTAGTGTATTAATTATAGATTTTGACACCAGAGCTGTCCATTTAGCCACAATGTTGGTTGTTGAGCTTGACCTCCTCCAATGACACTGAACTCGAAAAATCGAGAAAAATCGCAGTCCATTCGATTGCCAATTACTAGCTGGTCACAACATGGGACCATACCAACTAACAATACTAACTAACAACTGTTTGCACATTAGTCCGACTCCACCCAAGACTAACCCCACGGAAGTATAACTCCAACAAAGACTGGTTTCTGACGAGACTGACTTAGCCCAAGACTAGCTTTTGACGAAACCAGTTACTACAAAACAGGATAGGCAAATCTACAAGACCAACCTGCCATACCACCCACTTATACAAACAAACGATAAAGGAAAATCTCGAAAAAAAAGTATCCTAATAAGAGTCTCGTAGCTAACCTCTAAGAAGAAACGCAGAATTTTCGCAAAACATACTAAAGGTCCATACTAACTTACCAAGACAACTTACCAGACTAACTGACCAAGCCAACCAACTAGTTGCGAAAAATTCGTCAGAAATATTTCCCTCATTTCATTCGTTCGCCATATCGAACTCAGTCGAGTTTAAACGACCCGAGTGAGGCACAACACTTCACATCGAACTATAGCCCTGATACTGCATGGTTTTATATAAATTTTATAAATAAAAAAAATTACATTAATGAATTAATAAAGCTTCAGAGAACCATACGGGACTGCATAAGACATTAAACACACATTACTGTATATATAAATTTTATTTATTTACCTAATTTATACATTACATCATTCTAATCATTTTCAACATTCCATCTTTACATTTCTCAGATGTTTGCAGATCATGGATAGTAGCAAACAGCCTCATCTGATATAACCCTGATTCTTCAGTTCGTCGATGATTGAAGATATATACAATGCTTGAGAGATCTCAGCATTTTTGCAGGTCAGTAAAATAGCTTAGTCTATCAACAAGTTCATTCAGGTCTTCGAGAAATATGTAACGTGCGTTATTGACGCCTTCTGCTTTCTTTACACCATTTGTTGAAGGAAACATGTTGGTGAAATGTATGGGAACATCGCTAGAATCAACATCCTTCTCATCAGATACTTCATCAACACTATCTTCACAGTCATTATCATCAGTGCTGTATTTATGATCCTTTTTACCTCCTGTTACATCCACCATATCAAGATTACTTTTCTTTGTAGGGGTCGCGCATTCATCATCAGTATTTAGAGCCGATGACTCTCAAGGGTATTGCGTTCTTGAGTTTTGGGTCAGGGGTCTTGAGTTTTGAGTCTTGAGTCTTCGGTCAAGGTTCTTGATTCTTGGGTTAAGAGTCTTGAGTCTTGGGTCAAGGGTCTTAAGTCAAGAGTTTTGGGCCTCGGGTAAAGGGTCTTGATTCTTGGGTCAAGGGTATTGAGTCATGGGTCTTGAGTCTTGAGTCAAGTGTTAATGTTTTTTAGGAATTTGTTAAATTTTTTTGGATAATTGTTGGGTTTTGTATATTAAAAAAAATTTATATTATTTCATAAATTTTAAGATTTTTTAAAAGATTTTTTTAAGTTCTTGAAATTTTTGTAAATTTTCAATAATTTTTTTAATATTTTGAAAACATTTTTTTTATTAGTATTTGGTATTTTTTATGTTTATTGGGTTAATTTTATTCAAGGTCATGGGTACGTGGTCAAGGGCACGGCTCAAGGTCAAGGTCACAGCCAACAAGATGGTGGTTGGGTGACATCACAACATGGCGGCCGGCCAGAGCCTGTCTCCTATCCCAGATCCCGTTGCGCCCGAATGCAAATAATTATTCTACTGACCGTGGACATATGGTTAGGCCTAGCCACTTCACCTCCGCACCCTTTCCCCTCCTGACGGCCAAAGCTGTAGACCTCACCAGAATGACGTCCCTGGTACCTGGCGGAAGCAGGTGGAGACACGACACATGCCGCGATAATGCCAATGGGACTGGCGTAATTTCTGCCCGCTGGAAGACAAAGTGACTTGAAGGCCATTGCGCGAATTTTCTGGTTATCTCCATAGGCACGACTCGATGTGGGGNCGCTGGAAGACAAAGTGACTTGAAGGCCATTGCGCGAATTTTCTGGTTATCTCCATAGGCACGACTCGATGTGGGGACGTTGTGGACCAGGTCATCTCAGCTGTAAAAGCCGCGACGTTCTTCTGTATCGGCAGTCTTGTAAGATCANTGGGGACGTTGTGGACCAGGTCATCTCAGCTGTAAAAGCCGCGACGTTCTTCTGTATCGGCAGTCTTGTAAGATCATTAGTGCCGAGTGCGTGTGATGCGTGTGTGTGATTGGAAAGACGACGGGCAACGAAGCAGTGACCAAGTGAGTGCTGTGTGCGACTTGTGAAACAGAAGAGACTGGAACTTTCCGTTTGCACTGAATAAAAGTGGGACTCGCTTCGTTTAGTGACGGAAAATCAGGTGATGCAAATATATGACTGACTACGAATATTATGATCATATATTTGTTATTAATGAGGTAATGTTAGACGCTTTTAGATAGTATAAGGACAGTGATTTGGACTTTAATATTATTTACATTTTTATAAAAACTTCACTCACTTATAAAAATAGTATATGTTGGTAGTAGAGATGTAAAAATATACGTGTGTATTTTAAACCATTGTAAATAATGTTATTAAATTTGTTTCAATTTTTTTATTAAGAGCTCCATTCTTTCAAAAACCTGGATACTCGCTAGGCGACTTGTAACAATATTTTTTAAGGATTTTCAGTTTTAATAAAAGATTACAAGAAATAATTTACAAAATTCCTTGTTTGTCGTATTACATAAGGTGTGGAGTGAGACCCTTAGATGGAGCAAGGACGGGGAAAAAAATTAGAAAATAGGAGCACTCCNGTATTACATAAGGTGTGGAGTGAGACCCTTAGATGGAGCAAGGACGGGGAAAAAAATTAGAAAATAGGAGCACTCCGAGAAAACCCACCAGGCTCTACTCAATAAAAATTTTTCTTCCAGCATGGTAACGCTGCATTTTTTAATTGCTTGATGCGGTGTGGAAGTATACATTCTGGGGAACAACGGATGTGGAGAAGATTGCATTAGTTCTGCAGTACTCAGGTTTTTAATTTTTTTCCTTTTTTTTCAGAATAGAGGGGACAGCAACGGGCACATCTAGCGCAGAATGACGTGATGCATCAAGACTTCATATAATGGAACTCATTAGTCTTTATGCCAGCGCGGTATGTATTTTCTACTGCGCCCTAAAATGACTGAGACTATACGTTTTTTTTTTATTGAACTGGTAGCCCAGTACTGTCTTTCGTACGCTCAGTTATGAACGACGACGAGGAGAAGGACNTTTTTTTTTTTATTGAACTGGTAGCCCAGTACTGTCTTTCGTACGCTCAGTTATGAACGACGACGAGGAGAAGGACTATTTGCAAGATGAATTCCTTGATGATTTCCGGGTCCCTGAGTGCCTATTCGCTGGCGGCGGGGCATCGTTCACAAGAGAGTGTCATCGTCAGAGGGGAGAAGCTTCGCTTCCAACACTTGACTGTCCGCATAAGTGGATTGCGCTCCGTAGCTAGCGGCGGGAAAAAACGACGAGGGATTAATGCCGGACGGGGCGCTCAGAAATGGTCCGAGGTACTCACATCTGCCAGAAAAATTCTCCCCTCGAATATTTATTTCCCCCTTCATTAATGTCATATCTGGCTTTTCGCTGCTTAAGGCTGAATAGGAGTTCGTGTAAGCCTGTGTGCCACTCTTAGAATGTCACNTGTCATATCTGGCTTTTCGCTGCTTAAGGCTGAATAGGAGTTCGTGTAAGCCTGTGTGCCACTCTTAGAATGTCACGCATAGAATCGCACCTTTTGTAACTGAAAGAAATATGGCGTATAGGCCATTCATGGTTACTTCACACATTTCTGAANGCATAGAATCGCACCTTTTGTAACTGAAAGAAATATGGCGTATAGGCCATTCATGGTTACTTCACACATTTCTGAAGCCCTGCTTAAGTTCTACTTTTGGTTACCGACTACGTATCCTTCCGCTACATGTAAACATAAACACTGCCATGTGACTACGTTTTAAATGTCAAAAATGTTTTTAATTTTTTTTCAGCTGATCAAAGAATTTTATCATATTTCAAAAACCATTTCGCACGAATGATCAAAATTTAGGACTTAAGTCATATTTAGGTCAGCTTTATAACTTTTTAGCAATGACTATATTGATATGACGATAAATCTGATGGGTATTATTTTACATTGTTAACATATTTGTTATACACGACATAGCTCATTACACGTACACGTTAATATTTTGCCGCGACTGTGTTTAACCCTGTTAAAACTACGAGGGAAAGAACAGTAATTTTTAACCTCTTGTTATTTCGTTAAAAGGACGGCCCCAGTTGGAATAAAAATTAAAACGAAGGAACAACCAATCCAATGAAAAGACACGGTAAATTCAAGCACGCAATTCGTATAGCTTATTTTTTGTACGTAGCAGCGACAAACTTAAAAAGATAGTGGTGAACATGCACAGAAATACGCCTATCGTAACCATAATTCCGCTCATATGTCTATGCATTGGTACTTACTGTTTTCTAGGTTTATTTCATTATTTATTTAAATTTATCTGGCTAGACTTAATAATTAATTCTTAATAATTCGTTGGGGTTGTGGCAAACATTCAAATCAAAGAAACGTAAGAAAGTTGTGGTGAATTAACAGATGTGACTTTNCAAAGAAACGTAAGAAAGTTGTGGTGAATTAACAGATGTGACTTTCAAACTATTAATTTGGTCATGAAAACCGTTCACGCTTGAAACGTATAAATTCCGCACGTTCTATATTTGCAATCACACACACACTAGTCCAACGTAACGTAATGACAACAATATTATTTTCACACAGCCATCACGACGCATGTTACAGTATTTTCATTCCTCCGTAGAAAAACAGATTTATCACAACACTTGCCCAGGTAGGTTTAAAAAAACACAACGTGTGCAGACTTGACGCTTCGTTCTGCTTCGTTCTGAAACTCGCCATGTCGCCAGTCGCCACTTCTGCCAACTTCGGATTTGTAAACGTNACTAAATATATTATAATAAGTATTCAAACAATAAAATCTCATTTTAGTTCTAAATATCAAATTCAAAATTCTTATTTATGGTGTATAAGTACGAAATATGATAAAATTGAAAACATGTATAATTTTCCTGCTTCTACTAGAGACGCGAACCTTCCCGAAATAAAGAGAGAGAAAGAGAGAAAATGACAAGCTCCGCTCCGCCTGATGAAGTTTCTTCCTCGGGCGAAAAGAAACAAACCACCATGTCACTAAGGCCTACGCACTTTAATCTGCGCTGATATTTTAACTGTATCAATAAAATATATTTCCTTCAGTGCTACCTAAAAATTTAAATAAATCAATAGGCAACGTTTTATTTACAAATAGCATATCAGAAAATTAGGTTAAAACCACATTTTAATTGTGAACTATTTCTTATTAGCCGTTGCCAACACATCGCAGCTGACACTATTTTTATTCGTATTCAATACGAAATAAATATTACAAGTTATAAAAGATACTAACATGAAATTTCATTTATTCAAGAATACATTACTTTAAAGTTAATCACAGTGTTACGTATTTGTGGTAAACAGGTTATTGAAAAAAACAGGTTGACATGTTACTCCTAGGGTGATTTTTCAAATGTTCGTTTCAAAACATTCGAAGAAACCGTGGATGAACTATAAAATATAATGGTGCTAATTCTGTAATTAAAATTCCTTTCGGAAACAAAAGCTTCGTAATGTAGCAAGAAAAATAAATAATACAAAAAAATTNACAAAAAATTTAATTTATAAAATTTTTAAAAAAAAATTTTAATTTTTGCATTTTTATTAAAAATTTATTATAAGCTTTAAGTTTTATGTAAAATCCTGGAAGAATATAATTTTACGGTTACATTGGTATGAGTTTCTTGTACTAAATTAATTTTTGCTGCTTGTTATAACATAATTTACTTATATCCCAGATATGAATCACAACTATTGCTGAGAAAACTAAACGAACCACAATATTTTTGCAATATAAAATGTTTGCCTCAATTAGCCAATGTAAGGAGCCAAATACCTACGAGACTTACATGAAACTTTAGAGGCTTCGTTAGACTCACACCATACTTTTCATTCTCCTGCTGGGTCATTCCCGGATTTTCGCAAGGGGGAATCATGCCGGAAGATGCCGCTGGTCGGCGGATTTTCTCGGGGATATCCTGTTTCCCCCGTCCTTGCATTCCAGCGCTGCTCCATTCTCACCTCATTTCACCCTTATCGGCTCTCAATGCCTCGTTGTTAAGAGCTGCCCAAATCTCTCAACTCAACTCAACTATACGCTTCATTCCTTTTCATTGTCCACTAGGTTAACAGCTGCCTCAAGTTCACGCCTGGAGCATCCAGTTCACCACAGATACCATTCAAATAATTAGCATTTTACATTGATCACCTAACTTTGAAGCCTTTCGAGCACTGCTAGGAAGTTAGAAACCGCATTTACTCCAGTGGTGTCGCTTGCCAAGCTTAAATATTCGACTGTAATAGGACCTTAAACATTGTCCTTGCTGGTCGGGTATGAAACTCCTTTCTAGAACTTCATATGCTCCACGTAAAACCCCCCCTTCCCCAAATGTTTTGTCATATCCTCACGAGTCGGGAAGCATTTTCGTACAGATGTACATAAACGTTACTCGCATATGACACACTGGGTGGACAAGTATGCCTGGAACTTCCATCGTCTTTAAAAATTAGTTGAACTTTCAACAAACTAGATTTTGTGAGCTATCGGTTCAAGTGGAGAATACAACAAAGTGGTCAAAATAACGTGATGAAATACTTTTAATTGACATGATTACAGTTTCTGGTGCCCACTGGAGTATCACTTCGGGGGAAGCGACCCTTGCCCTTCCACCACCCCAAAATCTTTCTCTAAAGNCACAAAATGTTTCGCTAAAGACCTCATTTTTTATCGAAAATACTGAAAGCGAATAAGACTGCAGGTATCAGGGTCAAGCAATCAAGGATCAACCATACGTTAGAATTACTTCCCCACCCTGAAAATATACTGGATCGTGTAAGAAGCTCAGCGCAATATTTTTGTCCCTAGAAAGCATACAAATCAGTATGTGCCGACTTAAATTAATACACATAACCCGCAGATAAACTAAAGGATGAAAAATAATTCCTTGCGTTTACAAACCACTCGTAGTATTTTAATATTTCGCCCAGACAGCCATATATGTCTCGATAGGAGAGAATGAGTTATAAAAACAATCTGCACAGGTAAGGCAGAGCTTTCAAGACAGGACGAGGAAGCACAGAGCACCTAAACAATCTTCCAGTGGATTGTAATATGAATGTATGGATTCCCTGGCCAATACTAAACTGCTTATCACTCGTTGCGACAACTAATCAATAGAATATTTTCAGTGTTCGTTTCAGATAATTTTAGTAAGTAAAGAAATATACTGCAAATTAATTCATAAATAATGGTTAAAGTATGAAAAAACTAAAATATGTAATGAATACAAAACATGTCAGCCCAGTGAGGAAACTCACATACCTTTTTTTCATGAGAATGGGTAAAAGATAATTAGAAGTCACATGACTTAAAGAATGATTCGTTAAGCTACTGCATGCAAATTAATGGGTAAGAGTGTGTCCATAAGGGATTTGCGGGTACTGTAGAAAAGGAAAAAATTACCAAGAGTGAAAAGAAGAGAATATTGAGAGGAAGAGGGCGTAACTGGAAGAAATCATGTGATAAAAGGTTATGGAAGGGGAAGGAAGGGCTGAAAATACTGTTAATAAACAAAAGAAAGGGACGAACGGGAAGGGTGGTAAGATGGGTTAAGTGCATACAACCAATTCCGAGCATACGCAAGTAAATAGCGGGCTGAGGGGGGGAGGGGGAGAAGGAATAGCCCTTTTCTGAGGAGTTTAAGAACAGGGGTGTAGCTTCTTTATGTGCAGCTAAATTGTAGTGGATTTTACTGACACCGAGCTACTACGAGTATATGAAGGGGAGTTGTAGTGAAGACGATAATCAATCGATTGGGTCATCAGTCGCCTACTGGCTGCGATACCGAGAGGATGTACTTCTTCATTTTTGGGGACATGGACTAAGAATTGAACTCGTGAGCTCCTAGAAGTTTTTGTAAACTACGTTTCTGTTTTTATAAAAAAGTTATTTTTCAAAATCTGTTTTCATAAATTTTTGGGTTATTTTTTTTCTTGTTAGAGATGTTTTGTAATTTTGTTATTGTATTTTTAATACGGTTTTGTAAATATTTTGTTTTCAAAGCCNTTCAGACAATATTTATCTTATTTTTAAGGTAATTTAAGGTTAACAATGTGCATTTTAAATGACAGTTTTAAGGTCATACATCCAAGAGGCCCTGTATGGAAGGTTGTTGACCCGAAAATCATCACTTTTACATTCCATGTTCCAGAACCCGCTATATCATACTACTAGCGTCATTCGTTCTTACATACGATATGTGTGTAACATAGATCAATTTGGAAAGTTTGAACAGTTCATTGAGATGGGACGAGCCTTTGAGAAATAGTCTATCGGACGTTTAGGATATTTTAAGATTTCCGAACATCCCACAATTTTTCTATCAACACAAAACTTCAGGCTCTAAAATTTCCAGCCCATAACAACATGGTTTTTCGGTTCGGAGCAGTAGGCGTAATGTCTGCTTGTGATAAACATTGCACACAGTTGTCTTTTTATCCATTACTGACTTGTAGGAGACAGTTTAAAAGTCGATTTTATTGCTCTTAGTCACCTCAAATATTTTTTGTGTCGGGAATTCATTAATGGCAGGCTTCTGAAAACCTGGTGTCTTTTAAAAGTCTAGAATGTAAAGCATCATAAAGGCTGTCAAAACTCAATTTATAGCCAGAGCCACTGTACAGGTAGTCGTTAAAGTCAATTACCTTCGCGACCTGCATGATTGAGGCTTCAATTACATTATCTCCGCCTTCCTCTGTGGCATTGTGTGTATCCGCCTGCGTACCAGGAGCGCCAAATTATTAATTTGTTGTTTCAGAGCGCTTTCGGTGTGACGTCAGGAAACTGCCGAAGTATCATTTCCATTACAGCGCAAATAGCTGCGTGGGGAAATTTTCAGTGCTACTTAATGAACCCTGTCGTTTGGTGTAACACAACCTGCTACGTCGTTGATGCTGATGACAAATTGACAGAAAAATTCCAGTTGTGTTTAACTCATGTTTAAGTTTCTATATAAAAGCTTGGTTAGATTTTATAAACTGGCTTAGAAATAAAACTCTCCACTTATGATTTAGAATTTCTCACTATCTTCCGATAGAGGAAGGAACCTGTTCAAAAGAGATAATGGAAATAAGTTCTTTGCAACTAAAAATTGAAGAAATGATTTATGGCTGTTGTGTGTTATGGCCATACTTTTGAGTTACAGGTAAAAGAACATATATGTTTATGCAATAGACACATTTTTATTTTTTTTTATTAAAAAAAAATTTCGAAACTTGTTGCTAAAAAGTTTTTAGTGCCATTTCAAGGTAATATATTGTAAATATTTCAAGTGTCAGCATGATTTTAAGAATTTTTTCTGTAGTTATAGAAATCCTATCTTTGCACAAGTACAAATGCAACAGGTTTACAACAAAATGATTTGTAAAATTACTAACATTTATACAGGAATAGCGGACCCGGCAGACGTTGTCCTGCCCAGACGTTGGCTTGCCTGCTATTAGCGGTCATATTTTTATTAATGTAAAAAATAATTGTAACAGTCATATTTTTATTAATGTAAAAAAAGTAAAGTATATTGAAATAAATGTTGAATCTTAATACTAAAAGAAATAAAGTGTGTTTTGTTTTGATCTTAATGCAAGTTGATGAATAATGTTTTTCGTCAATCCCTGAGGTGTATATATGAACAAACTTGATTGTTTGCCAACGCGGGAACACGTGACATATAATTGGCATGTGAGAAGCATGGATTTTCTAGATCCAACCCACAAATGGACATTGTTTGGCCTTGTGACTTATTAATAGTTATTGCGAATGCCAAGCGAATTGGAAATTGCAGGCGAGTCTGAAGGGATCATTGGGATCCGTGGCAGGAGAACATCTTCATCTTGAAACTTTCCGTTCAATATGGTAGCTTCAAAAACATTGTCCATGATTTTTTATGACTAATTGCGTGCCATTGCATAGCTTTGGTGCATTTAAATTCCGAAGAAAAATGATTGGTGAAGCAATTTTTAATCGCAAGTTATTGGGTGGCATTCCCGGTAAATCCAATGAATTCAAGAATTCAGCAGGATAGTTGACTGCTTCGTCAGGATCGACAGCAGTGTCAATCGATTTGAACGACATCTCATTGCCAGGAAATGACTGTTGTATTTTGAAATTAATAGCGTCAACATCGATAATTTTTGCGGCCAAAATAGCTCGTTCACGTAGCCACGCATAATAAATGTAATTAGCGTGCCAATCTGGGAATATGCTTTCAATCAAAGCCTCTTTCCAAGCTACCATGTTGCAACAATTGTCTGGCAATTTGATGCATTGTGTATTTCCATGCAATAGAATTTTTTCATTGCCAATGTAGAGCAATTGTTCGGAGAATGACAGTGCCAATGGATCATTTTGCAGTTGAACACGCATATTTATAGTAAGGCGTAATGTATTAACATTTCTCCATAGGTATGATTGTTTCAAACATGCGTTAATTTCGTCCGCATATGAAGCGCGTGGAATGACCAGCAATGTCTGTCTGAAATCACCGGACAGCAGCAGAAGAGCGCCACCGAAAAGTCTGGTATTATCGTTGAGCTCTTTCATCGTTCTATCGAGAGCTTCAAGTGAATGCTTGTGGGCCATAGTGCATTCATCCCAGATAATAAATTTGCATTTTTGCAAAACTTTAGCCATGCCGGAATGCTTATTTATGCTGCACATTGCGTCTGGATTTGTGTGAACGTCCAATGGCAACTTGAGTGCTGAATGTGCAGTCCGTCCACCATCAAGCAAAGTTGCTGCAATGCCTGATGAAGCAATTGCCAACGCAATATGATTTTGTGATTGAATGCGCGCAAGTATCAGTGAGATGAGGAATGTTTTGCCAGTGCCGCCTGGTGCGTCCAAAAAAAAATAATCTGCCTTGTGCTGTCATTGACAAATTATATCGATCGTATGTTATCTTTTGCTCAGTAGTGAGCAGTTGCTCATTATTTGCAACAAAAGTAGTCAAAGAGGCCGCATCGAACTGTTGTTCGCGCAGAACATAGCTGTTAATAATGTATGTTGCTGGGAGGTTAGGCGATGGCTTACCTAAATGAATGAGTGGCATATTCGAAATGAGAATGCAAATATCCTCAATCTTTATTAACGCCTCGTTATATATTTCCGGCGAAAAATCGATATTGGTATCTTGATCAGTGGTCCGAATGCGATGCAGAATGTCTTCTCTCATGGAATCTTTATATTTGTCTCAGAGAGCAGAAGCTCGTGACGGAAAACATGTCACCAACAATATGGCAAATAATTGGCGAATTTGATGTGGAGAGGAACTCAGTACTGCATCTTTAAGTGTGAGATCCCAATGGTTGTCATCTTCCAGCAAATGTAATTCGTGACACGCATCGTGGTACGCGTCTTACAAAATACCATTGACTGTCCGCAAGTATTGGAAGGACGTCGGTCCAGGAACGTCAACCAACAAAAAACGCAAGAAGAAGCATTCGCGTTGCTTTAGATGGAGTGTGTATAATCGGCCTAATGTATTTCCCATAAATATGCCGTCGTATCCTTGTACTTGCAGGCACTGTCGTTCATGTGCTCTGTGTGCGTCGGTGGCTCGTTGTGACGCGCCTGTCTTTGTCTCGATGCATTAGCTCGAAGGCGTTCGTTGCGTTGCTCTTGACTTTCATTTGCACTTGTGTTTGCAACCTAGTCTCTTAAATTTGCATTGCCCGTCAATTGATCTTCTGCCGTTCTATTTAACCGACGGGTCTGGACTATTTGTGAATTCCGTGTACGTCGACCAATATTTCCTCCTCGTCCACGAAGACGTGGCATTGTTCTGTAATATACTCACAACACATAAATAAAAGTAACTTATATTTGAATTTTATGGATATTATAATTTGTTGAACAAACTTACATCATGTTTAACACTCCGTAAATTTAATATGTTCTGATATGCGAAAAATCTTAAATATCAAAACAACGGCAATTATTCATGAACTTATCGCTTTTTTTTTTCATTTTAAAAAATAGGGGGTGGTGGGGTGTGAAATTGTGTGTTTATATGTTCTTATATGCGAAAAATCTAAAAAAATAAAAATAAAATTTTTGGTCAAAAATAAAAAAAAAATTCCTGGTATCCGAACGCAGCGCCACCTACCGAGTCCAATTGTAAATATAAGCCATCCAGAGATCTACTCAACCACACACAAAAAATTTAATCTAAATCGGTCCAGCTGTTTAGGAGTTCATTAACATACACACGTACAGAAGAATTATATATATAAAAGATGAGTCTAAAAGAATACCCCAAATTTGAAGGTCTATAATATCAAAACCAAACAAGCTAAACCTTTATTGACCAATCAAATTAACAAGGGAAACGTGAAGTTTGTTTACCATACATTCATAAATGTTCTATTTGACCACCATGAGCGGTCCGAACGACATCTACGCGATAATCAAACTCGTTCCACGCTCTTGTCAGCATGTCCGGTGTTACGGTTTGGATGGCGTTCGTAACTCTCGGTTTGAGCAGGTGAGGGGTAGCGAGTTCGCATTCGATACGTCAATGTGAAGGGGACGGTCTGATGTTTCCTTTATGGTGCGCCACCTCATTGGCACTTTGCTGTTCGCGGATACCTGAAAGAGACGTTGCCGCAACGCTGGATTGGTCCAGGAGCAGCTGGTGGCCAGGCTCTTCATCACTGGCCACCAAGAAGCCCGGATCTTACCCCGTGTGATTTGTTTTCTTTGGGGGTACATAATGGATCAAGTGTTTCGTCCACCATTGCCGGCTTACATTGACGACCTCAAAACGAGAATTACGAACGCCATCCAAACCGTAACACCAGACATTTTGACAAGAGTGTGGAACGAGTATGATTATCGCGTAGATTTCGTTCGGGCCGCTCGTGGTGGTCACATTGAACATTTATGAAGATATGGTAAACAAATTCCACGGTTTATTTGATTGGTCAATTAAGTTTGTAGGTTGCTTGGTTTTTATATTATAGACCTTCAAAGTTGGGATATTCTTTTATACTCATCCTGTAAAATACAAGAAATTTTCAGTTCAGTTTACAAGATATTGTTTTGTGTAGAAAATTTTCTGCCTCCACCTTGTATTAATAATATTAAAAGTGAAAATGGGTAGGTCCTTTTCATTTTATAGCTTTTATATGTACACAAAATTTCAAACACTGCGTGAAAACACGGGTTTCATAAAAGCATCGTAATAAATGAGTAGAATGATATGGGTAGTAGGGTAAAATGCATTTTAAATGGGAGTTGGGATTTGTCTTG
Source organism: Clitarchus hookeri (assembly GCA_002778355.1). NCBI lineage: Eukaryota > Metazoa > Arthropoda > Insecta > Phasmatodea > Phasmatidae > Clitarchus > Clitarchus hookeri. The sequence continues at coordinate 93,807 of NQII01003497.1, read as the reverse complement.
TGCGGCTGTGCGACTGGGGGACTTCGGCTCGACTAGGACGAGCTCAGCAGTCTTCGGCTCGTTCTCAGGGCGTTCTCGGAAGCCTTCGACTCGTGATTGCCGAACATACCCGAAGGTGCTCAGCAGTTGCGGCCTCTAAAAATTCAAGCATATGTATCTGTTTCTGGTAGCCATATTGGTTTTATAGCCATAGGTATATGAAGTCAAAAATCTGTATTTATTATCTGATTTTTTAATTTTTTTTCAAATTAAAAAAACAATTTTTACTTTAAATTTTTAATTATATACTTATTCTTTATGTGCACCAAAATTATACATAAAGTATGGCGGAAACATGCAAAAGTCTTTCATTGTGTTATTACATTTCTGGTCGCCTCTTTTAATATCTTATTATTACAAAGTGTCCGAATATGCACATTATTCATTGTCTCGACTGTTTTGTAGACATAAATGTGTTAGTAATTTTTTTTTAATGTTTGTATAATGTGACCAATCAAAGCCCTTCATACGAGTAGAAACCATCTGGAGTCGAGCCAAAGACTGCCGAGTTCGTCTAAGTCGAGCCGAACCCCCCCC
>NQII01003497.1:77363-90376 GCA_002778355.1 Clitarchus hookeri | reverse complement strand
ACTTCCCTAACTTTTCAGATGCAGAAAAAATTCAATTAATTCTACAGATGACAAACGTCTGATTAACTAGTAGGGCCTATATAGATAAGTTTTTATATGTTGCTATTATTTTGCTCGTCTGTTAATTACTACTGTAACTGAGAACATTTTATTTTGGATGCAGGCCTGCTCTTTGCAGCAGATTTAAACGTGGTAATGAGTTTTTATGGAGAGATTAGCTTTCTCGCTTCTGACCCGGGTGAAACTAATTACATTCCCAGCAACGATTCGTGCAATGTTTGAAGTGGCCGCTGTGTCCGGCTGGGCTTCATACTGCGGATGACAACGGCAAATTACAGCATAATTATAAAGCTAAGCTGACTGAAGCGTGCCACAGCCTCCATTACCGGGACGTTGCGTGGGACGGCTTCCTTCAGCCTTAGGTCCGCGAGCTCATCATTACGTGTAATGCCAGAATCACGTAACACGGAGGGGGCCGCGGTGATGTGGTGGTCAGACTACTCGCCTCCCACCCAGGCAAGCCGGGCTCGATTCCAGGCGGGGTTGCTCCCGTGATTTTCGTTCGTGGGAATCGTGTGCCGGACGATGCCACTGGTCAGCGGGTTTTATCGGGGGGCTCCCGTATTTTCCCCGCTGCTGCATGCTCGCCTCGTTTCACCTTCATCGGCTCTCGAGACCTCGATATTTAAGACACGCCCAAATCTCTCCACTCTCCACTCTCCACGTAGCTTCGACAAGCCCGACACGACTGTGGCTTAATGAGGAGTGCAAGTGTAGGTTCGAAGTCTGAATCAAAAGTATTGTGTTTCGTTTTTATCCCAAACGATAGTAGTGAGAGTGATTAATAGCATGTTTCCATGGCATCCATTCAATAAAAGTATAAATGTGGGAAAAGGAAGCGTAAAATTACACAAGTACTATTACCTTCAAAAGGAAAATAAAATCCAACAAGCATCATTACGGTGGAAATATTTGTATTTAAACAAATATTAAACACCAAATTTAATAAAACTGTACTATTTAATTTAAAATGGAAAATAATGTTTTTCGCTACAGTATGTAATGTGCAATTAATATAGATTTAAAAACTAATATTAAAAAAAATTGTTAATTACTTTACCGGCAGCTGTATCTTGTCTTCAGTCGACTTGACCTCATCTATTTCATCTTTTCCAAAAGCGATTTATGCAATAATCTTGTGTGGCATATTAAATTATATTCTAATTACAAGCACATCATTATTATTAAATACACAGAAATTTAGGAGTTCTATGTAAAAGGGGCACATGCCCGTATACGCCATTTTTAGGTAGATGCTATTTTTACATTATCCGCGGTGTGTTCTCTATGTACTTAAAATTTAATGTAAATATCTCTGCATTTGGCTTCAGAATGATGAGTATTGAATCAGATGGTGTGAGACCATTTTCTTCTATTGTCTATGCCAATTTGAATGCTCTGTTTGTGGGTTATGTTGTGAATAGTGTTCTGCATTTTGTAGTTGTAATAAGTGTAAAATGAATAAGTAGAATGATATTCTGCGATCTTGGACAAAGGGATGGGGGTCAGGTGCCAGGCGCAAGGCACCGTTCATGCTCTGTCATTACGGTCTGCCGGAGGCCATTTTAAATGTCGGTGACTTTGACCTTTGACCTTGATATTGACCCCATTCCCATGACCTTAGATGGACTTCAACCCAAAAAATTCGAAAAAAAGTATATTAAAGATTCTTTAAAAGTTATTTTTAAAAATATTTCGATCCCAAAATACTCCAAAAAAGAACCTTAAAAAATTCTAAAAAATTATTTAAAATATTGAAAAATTTATTAGAATTTATATAACCATTTTAAAAATGTATAAACTAATTCCAACAAAATCCCTAAAAACCCTTGACTTTTGACTCAAGACCAAAAGACCCAAGACTCAAGACTCTTGACCCAAGACCCTTTACTAGATAGTAAAAAAAATTTTTTAATTAAAATTGTTTAAAATTAAAATTTTTAAAAAATAAAGTTTTTAATGTTTGGACATAACGTGGCCCAGAGCCGAAGCTGGCATCATTCTCTGTCATTATGGTATTTCGGTTGCCATGTTTTGAGGTCACCCAACCACCATATTGAATCCAAGTGACCTTGAACACCACCTTTGACCTTGAACATATGACCTTCTATGACCTTAAACCAAAAAATTACAAATTATTCCAAAAAAATTAAAACTTCTAAAAACTTTTAAAAAATTATTTTAAAAATTAATCTGAAATTAAAATAAAAGGTTATTAAAAAGTTTTTTAAAAACTTTTATATTCGGAGTTTTTTCACAGCACCACTTCCAGCAGACGACTGACCCCTCCAATCAATAACATTGTATTAACATTCCCCTTCCCGCTCACCAATGCTCATTCTTTCTAATGCACATCACTCGCCATATTTGATTTTTCGTATGTCATTTGTTTACATTTTCAACACATATTTGTCACTGATGACTCCGACCAACATGTTATATCAAGGAGACCTTCCCTTTGACCTCACATCTGTGACATTGACCCCATGTCCATGACCTTGTATAACCTTTAACCCAAAAATTAATTATAATTTTTTTTATAAAATCCCAAAAATTAAAAAAAAAAATTTTTTTAAAGTTAACAAAATTATTGAAGACATGTTTTTATCAGTCTTTCTATCATTCTCGCAATCTTTCCATCAATAGCACCGAAAATCAGCACCACAATTAGAACCAGAATAAGCACCGAAATAAGCAATCCATAACAATCCACACACCAATTCACACACTAACCCACACACCAAACCACACCAATCTACACAACAATACACGTCAATCCACACTAATCCACATTCTAATCCACCACAATCAGCACAAAAATCAGCAATCAACACCAAACACACACCAATCCACGCAAGAATCCACACAAATCCACACCAATCCACTCCAATCCACACATGAATTCACACACCAATCCACACACCAATCCAACCACCTATCCCCAACAATCCACACCAATACAAACCAATCAATACCAATCCACACCAAAACTTCGCAATCCTCCTCCGCAATCCACAGCAGTCCACAACAATGATTCGCAATCCTTAGCAATCCTCCTCCGCAATCCACACCAATCCATGTCAATCCTTCAATCAATCCCAACCCTTCGATCAATCCCAATTCTTCGATCAATCACTATCCTTAGCAATCCCCCTCTGCTATCCTCCCCGGAATTCACAGCCATCCATGTTAAACCTTCAATCAATGTCAATTCTACGATCAATCCCAATTCTACGATCAATCCCAATCTTTCCATCAATCCCAATCGTTCCATCAATCCCAATCCTTCGATCAATCCCAATCCTTCTAAAGATACTTAGTTTAATCCTTCCATTTGTCCGCCACACATATGTGTAGAAATTACATTCGTTCGCTAACTATTTTCAAATTTGTTAATGTCAACAGAATTAATGTTTTGTATGCAGTCAACCATTCATGTATTTAATACCAAAGTATTTCATATCATTCTACATGGAGATCTTTCTGTTAATAGTTGAGTGCTCATAGCGCCACTTTAAAGTCACGAGAGAGAAAAAGGAATACAACACATAGAAATAAAGAAAATCCTACTATTACATAATGATAATTTATTATTATATTGTAATTACAATTTCTGAAGAAAACAGTTCATCCCATCATGCGATATATCCCCGATTCTTCAGTTTACTAATAATTGAAAATATATCGTTAATGCAGGTTAGATCCCCGCACTTTTAAAGGTAAATAAAATATATGAGACTATCAACGAGTTCATTCGGGTCTTTGGGAAATAGGTAGCGAGTATTCTTGGCGTCTTCAGCCTTCTTCATGTCGCTTGTTGCAGCAGATGTGTTGGACGGATGTGTCAGTGCATCCAGAAAATCGCCATCATCGTCTTCAGCACTATAACTGTCTTCATGTTCATTTTCATCAATACCCTCTNCAGTGCATCCAGAAAATCGCCATCATCGTCTTCAGCACTATAACTGTCTTCATGTTCATTTTCATCAATACCCTCTTCGTGGTCATCTTCACCTCCTGTTTTTTATTCTATATTAAATTTTCTTTTCTTTGTAGCAGGAGTTGTTTGCTCATCAGTATTTAGAGCCGATGACCGTTTATTTTGAAGTTCTTCGACTTCAAGCAAAAATCTTGCAAGTGTACATTCCACACATACCGACTCTACTGCACTCATTCCGTCTTTATCACTAACTGTCTCTTCATAATCGCCTGCTGAAATGGTACAAATCGATGCCGCAAGAGGTATTGCCGGCAACACTTGCTGACTCCCAGTAGAAGAATCATTGAAGATCTCAGTATGTTCTTACAATGCATCGCCTTGAACAAATTGCATGGGACCAATGTCGTAAATCTTCATCGCGTGAAAAGGAATTTTCGTGCANACAATGCATCGCCTTGAACAAATTGCATGGGACCAATGTCGTAAATCTTCATCGCGTGAAAAGGAATTTTCGTGCATGCCGACGAGCATTTTGACCATAATTGATAACTTGATTGCAGAACCGGCACTTGCGACAGCCAGTTAGCGATGNACAATGCATCGCCTTGAACAAATTGCATGGGACCAATGTCGTAAATCTTCATCGCGTGAAAAGGAATTTTCGTGCAAGCCTCTCTCATGCCGACGAGCATTTTGACCATAATTGATAACTTGATTGCAGAACCGGCACTTGCGACAGCCAGTTAGCGATGANCATGCCGACGAGCATTTTGACCATAATTGATAACTTGATTGCAGAACCGGCACTTGCGACAGCCAGTTAGCGATGATTCCGGTCGCGGCTCAATGATCGTTGAGGTCAAAGGTAGGCCTTGAATTAGCAATGAAGTCGTTTGCCAAAAGTTTCTCCGTGGTCTCTCCAAATTTTCAGAAAAAAAATAGTTACGCGTTGTCCAGCGTAAAGTTCTAAATGGCGAACCATTTTGAAAGAAACGTGGTACACACAACAATCGACCTCGTTCAATTGATAGCAATATTTGGGATCTTGCTAAGAGCATGTAAGCCTTATTNAACAGAGTAATGTGATTGCTTTTCGGAGTGCACGGTGAAACTTGCATGTAACCTAAATGATCTCTGTAAAGTACAACATTAACTTTATTTAAAAAGGTATTATGCCAATAAGAAAATAAAGTATAGCCTGATAAAGCTTAGTAAAGGTGATATCAGTGAAATATTGGTGTTTGAATTCGATTACGCCCAAAATTTTCTTTTATCTAAAACAAATGAAACATCTCGATTTTATAAGAGACTTATGTGGGTCTACGTATTTATTATACACTGCCACAATGATGACAGTAGTCATTTGAACTTTCACTTGGAAACTGATTCAATGAAGAATCCAGACACAGTGTGCTTTTTTATTTGACATGTTAAATGACAATTCCAAGCATTTTTCTTATAAAGAAACTAGCGAACCGGCCCGGCTTCGCCCGGTAACAATTTAGTTTTTACAGCGATACTTTGAAAGACAAAAATGTATACTGTGAGTCATCCTTAAAAGATAAACATATGCTATTGTAGACTTTTCTGTAGACCTTTTTCAGAGCTACAATTCTGTAGCTTATTAATTTGATGTATCTCTTATGGTTTAGTCAGCGCAAGCCATGTTAGCGCCCTAAAAGCTGTTTTTTTACGATTTGATTACAAACGGTTCAACATTTCTCTACTACCCTCACGAAATTGTCTAAATGATATTGAAAACANTAGGTCATCCTTAAAAGATAAACATATGTTATTGTAGACTTTTCTGTACACCTTTTTGAGAGCTACAATTCTGTAGCATATTAATTTGATGTACCTCTTATGGTTTAGTCAGCGCAAGCCATGTAAGCGCCCTAAAAGCGGTTTTTTTTACGATTTGATTACAAACGGTTCAACATTTCTCTACTACCCTCACGAAATTGTCTAAATGATATTGAAAACCACATCAAAATCCATTAGGCAGTTTAGAAGTACTAAGCGAATACACAGACAGACGCGGATAAGCGACTTTGTTTTATATTATTTAGAGATTCAGCTCTTCTCAGACGCATCAGAGGGCCAAAATAGAAATCTCTTAGTTACATCACATTTTGCAGCTGGTAATCAATGAATATCAATGCTATGGTCACTCATATGTTTCCTGTGCGAGCGAGGGCACTCTTTTTGTATGCGTGACCGTAGTTTTGGCCATTGTGGTGCGAAAATAAGAAAAGAAGAAAAATGCACACATTGGCAAAATATGTAGAACTGCACCAATAATACGGAAGCGGTCAGAAGGTTTCAAAATCGCAATGTCCAGGAAGCCAGCAGGGAATAAGTACCCCATTCAAATTACAATCATGTACGAGGCTGACTCTTCCACCCTCAGGTGGACTGGCAGCTGCAACAACTTACAATGGACCAGTTTTCCTTTTTTTTTTTTTTTATACAAGAAAAAATGCATTGTCATGGATTTACACGAGCATGTGCCCAAGGCAGATCGAGTCCGAATAAACGCATCCCAGGAAAAAGATGTTGGAAGCCTTCTTAGGTTTTTTAGTTGCTGATGTTGTGAATTGGTATGAAGGAGTGTTTCAAGTTTCAAAGGAGTGCCTTGAAGAGAGGACTGTGGGAGAAAGTGATTAAATATATGGTGATGATGGCGAATGACTTGTTAAAAATATAACGTGTTTTATTTGGACTACTAATAATCTAGAATTGTAAGAGAATGTGATCACATGTCAGATGAAGTTGAGTAACGTATTCAGACTGTTTTCATTACATTTTCATTGGCTGTGCTTTATTAGGACTAAAACAGTTTTCACTACAGCTTCATTGACTGTGGTTTATTAGAACATGTAGTAATCACTTGTTTATTTATTTCATGTTATTCATATTTTCACTATTATTAACAGATTTTTGTGTTTCTGAATACAATTAAAAAGAACGAAGAAGATATATTTTAATATTTTTAACCAAACGCTGTACTCTCAGAACATTGGTATCTATGCAGAAAGGGCGTATATAAAAATGACTAAAAGCCATCTCCCGATAAAGGGCGTATGCATGTGTTTTATATTTTGCTAATGTATTAAATATTTTCTTACAATGGTATAATTCAACATAATATCTTAATTGATAAAAAATTATTTTAAATATTTTATTAGGGGGTCCGAAGTTGACAAATTTTCTGGTATAAAGGTCAGAAGCATGCAATACCTTTACAGAAGATTTTCTAGAAAATAATTTTCTAATATACGCCTTTTTTACATTTAACTCCTCAATTGAACTAGTTTTTATTAAAAATATACTTTAAATTCAGTAAAAACTATTTTTTTTTTCGTGTACTTAAGTATATGAAAAATTCTTGTGTTAAGAACATCTTGTTTAGGTAAAATAATAGCTAAGCAATTTCTTTATTTTAACTGCATGGAACTTTGCTATTCTCAATTGAAAATGTGTTGTTTCATAACACACTAAACAATGGATGGCTCAGATTGTTATAAACAAAATTGCGATTAAATATTAAAATTTTGAAGGTCATTAAATTAAACAAAAGTTTGAATAATTATAAAATTATTATTTTAACGATTTTATTGACTTATTGCTTAACATAATTAATATTAGTGTTACTATTATTTGGCTTACACACACATGAAAATTAACCAAACAAATATGTCTCATACACGTCCGACACAACATTAAAAACCTAATAGCCAATCAAAAACAAGACACTCCTGGCGATTGCACGACGAAAACTGTTGCAAGACATGCAGTTTCTGGATTAAAATTGATTCCTAGTTTTGTCGTGTCGTACAGCATGAGAAACAGGTTGTACAACTTTGCAAAACGAAACAGTTCGACTAACATTCCCTAGAGTGGAAAATTCGCCTTTTACAATGGAGAAATTACTTGCCTCCTGCCGTATTAAACTTACGAAAATGACATTTAATACCCCGCCGTGCTTTAACGTTATATTTGCATTCTTTGTCAACAGTAAGTGTCCCAAATTTCCCTTCTGCTCACGGCCTTTGAAACTAGTTTATTCTACAGGCGCTTTGCAAACTGTGCCGAAAAGTTCTCAACTTCGTGTACACTATCTTGCTGTAAATTTAAACTATCACATTGAAAATAGTTTTTCTTTTTCGTTTCGTTGTTGGCGATTTCGTCGTGTCATACTGGTCTGAGCTATGTGGCTCCAGCATTAGATATCATGACTGCCTTAAATTCCCCACGACAAGCAAGGTCATTAATAGAACGCCATTCAGTACAATAGCATTAAAATAAATCAGTGCTCGATATCCATCAAATGAGAATATACCTTAACGTTATCTGAGGATTTGGATTTGTGCACATCTCTCAGAACATTGCAAACAGTATAGTCAATAACTAGAGTACAAACATTTGTACGTTTCACAATGCTCTTAAGAGTTGAGAATGTTACGTTACTAACAAAGAAGTCACGGCGTATGCATATTATTAAAGTATACAGTTTTTCTGTTTCATGAAATGAACATTTTATTGTAATACACGTATTTCGATATAAATAAGTGCTCAAAGGGATAAAATATTTATTTTATTCTCATCCCTACGCGCCTCCTACATAGGCGAACCGTGTTCGATTCCCGGTGGAGTCACTCCCGGATTTTCGCATGTGGGAATCGTGCCGGACGATGCCGCTGGTCAGCAGGTTTCCTCGTGGATCTTTCGTTTCCCCCGCCCTTGCATTCTAGCGCTGCTTCATACTCACCTCGCTTCGCCCTCATTGGCTCTCAAGGCCTCGATGTTAAGAGCTGCCCGAATCTCTTCACTCAGTCACTTATTCTCATCTCTGGCCAGTTTAGAATGATGGGACTGCGCATTTGAGGCTAATGATAATTGACGGTGAAATATGAGAAGTGAAAGTTTCCAAGCAAAGTTAGCCATTCTCTAATCTGAAATACCACGACGTACAACCTTTATAAAACGCTTCGCAACTCTGACAAAGGCGCATTCAGGTGCGCGTAACTTCCTGAAGGAACAGTAGTACTCTGTGTTATGTCACGGGGCTAAACAGTCACGGAAGCGACGAGCGTTTTCTTTAGTGAAAACTCGACCCTGCAAAAAAAAAAGGCGAATTTTCCGCCTTTACCGAGCACCGCTCAACTATCGCAGTTTCCCGTGCGCTACAAGTGCCGATGATATTCCTCGACCACTGGTGCAACACACCAACATCTACTAGTTGATGTGTCTTGATGAACTGGAGACGGGACTGTCACATTTACGGGAAATGCTATTTCAACACATCGAACGCCATCAGCACAATGACAGAAATTAAAACAAATGTAAAATACCGCGTCACTCTACTTCTTATCACAAAAAGTCTTTTAGTTACTGTTCCTCCATCTCGTGGAATCCCTCTGCCAGAGGGCATAAAAAAACCTTAAGTCCTTTGTAGTTTCCAAAAGGAAATAAAGTCCGTGTTATTGACAGCAGATCTTCCTGAGTTCTCATAATAAATTAAGTGTTAGTCTGGTTCTACAACTTGAATACACTGAAATAATAATTGTTTATAATTATTTTTCCTACATATTCTGTAGTTATCTTTCGTTACATTTATGTAAGACAACAATAAATATTGCTGTTAGCTTGAGTTAACTATAACAATCAATGAAACTAGTATTTCCTTAATTTCAACTAGATAATATATAAATTATTGCTCCCTTTGGAGTTATATGTTATTTGTCCTTTAGAATCGTTCTTGTAATATAATTATTATTAAGTGGGCTTAGTATTTCTCTAATTCTATTTTTTTTGCGATATATTTTTATTGAAGTTTCATTATTGTAATGAATAGTTAATAAGGTGAAACGTACATTTGTAAACTGGCCAGTCGCTGTGTATGACGTGTATAAATACAATAAAGCAGACTGTGGGCATCGACAGACGAGCGGCATGCACGACAGAAGGCGAACTACTGGACGTAGGTATCACATATGCGTGAAATTAAGGGTGTGTGGAATGTAGTGAAAAAAGACTAACATCGACTATAAAGAGAAAGCAATTATGTTTCAAACTAATTTATGAACATAGTGATTATAAAGAATACTTTTAGGCTTGTTTAGTACTATGCGTAACGAATTTGAAAAAATTGCAAGTTTGCCACTTAAAATTTTTAACAAAATTTTTGATTATATAAATTTTTAAGGGTATATTAATTAAAATAAATGTTTTCATCTGGTTCCACCTTCGTGCACATAATATTTCATTATTTATTTTAAAAGGAAGTATTATGTTCGAGTGACATTCAAGTTTTAAATAAATGTTACAAGAAATTAAGTGTGCATAGCCAGTAAAAAGCCTACATCGCGTAAGTTTTAATCTAAGATGTATTCCAGAATTTTTCATTAATGTTTGATATCCAGCGAAAATTACATATTTTCGATTTGCCAATACCTATGGCTATAAAACAAATATAGCCATCCGCTTGCCAAAAAATTGGAATGTGATCGTAGGCTTGAAGTTCGTGATTACTCCCCTACCGTTGGGAATGTACCGCAGTCCCGGATCTACATTGTCTCATTTTAAATACATAGGGCTAAAACGAACTTTTATATACTACTTAAAATTTTAGCGAACTGATGGAAAATACAACTGTCCAACAAAACATAATACAGAAGCACCTATATATTATACGGTTTGTAATTATTTTAGGAATTTTTAAATGTTGCTTCCTATTCCTGGTGTTTTCACGATTAAGGTCATCGAGGTCTACGTCAAGATCAAGGCCGAGAACTTCGCACACGACTGTCACAATACTCAGCTTGGCCGTTTGGCAATTGGAATGATAGAGTATGAATACCTGGCCAACTCAAACCCAAATTCGCATCCTGATATGCCCGCCCATATCAATATATTTATACTTGCGTGTCTTCTATGTCATTATATAAATATAGAATTAATATAATAAATGTAATGAACTTTCTAACAATTTTTTTTAAAGTTCCTTTCTTAGTTCAAAAATGTTATGTTTATTTTTTATGGATACAAGATGCAATTAAAATTTGTCAAATTGTTCTAATTATACTACACAACACGTCAGAGCATTATAAACTAATGTCTTTAGTACGTTTAGTACGTCAGTCACTTATTTTTAAAATGGCGGAAATATTGCCATTTAACCATATAATGCAATGAAATCAATTCCAAATTATCTTTCTATGCTGGCAGTACATATTATAACTTTCATCTATATCTACCCGAAATGTATTTTATCCGTTATTTTGTAACATAGCACTATACGAATAAATAATGTTTTGTGTAATATCTTGGGAAAACATTTACCGATTAATACTAAATTTGGCAAACAATTTACACTGCAGCAGGTGGTGTAAACTTGTGTTTTAGATATGAAAGGCACATATTTTCAAAATAAAAGCTATATAAATATTTTAGCTCAGTATCTTTAATTAACAAAACAAATTCCAATTGAATTTTTTATGCTGACAGTATCAATTACAACCATCAAATTTGTCTATACAAAGCCTCATTTATACCATTTTGTAAGTTAGCCCCACAATAAATATTAAGTTTTTACGTCATATCTCTGGTAACAATCAAACCATTCTTACTCAATTCGGCGATGATGTTTTACTGTGTTAGACCATACAAATATATTAATTTTTCAGTCTGACAGGCATTTATTTTCAGAATGGTGGCTGTAAACCATTGTAGCTTTATGAGCTATATCTACGAAACTATGTAACCGATTTTAGCTTAACTTTGTCATCGTCGAATGTGCTAATACATAACTTTTTGTCCTCCATTTATGAAGATCACATGAAGAATGTGGATGTTTTGTGCCATATCTGAGGAACCATTCAACCGATTTTCACCCAATTCTTCACATAAGTAGCTCTATGATACGCCATATAAACTTACGTGTTTAAATGGCTCAATCACTTATTTTCAAAACGACGGCCCTGTAAATAGTTTAGGTTAGTAAACCCTATCATTCGTAACGTTACACTGATTAAATTCGAAGTTGATGCTGGAATCCGACCTCCGTAATGCAATTGATTGCACACTAGCTTATGGTACGAGGTTTCATGGGTTCGAGTCCCGGGAAAAGCAAGTGTGTATTTTTAATTGTCTAACTGCTGTTGTATGTGTTTCTGGGTTCATCTCCAATGATATTGCTTTCAACGATACGACCGGTCATATCCCCCAACTCAATTTTTAAGAAATTATTAAAAAGTTAATTGAACTGTTGGGGTAAGTAGCCTCGTTAGTTACATCAGTAACTTCAAGTTTTCTCTTTGAACATACTAAATGGGATAAAAATACAAAGTGGTGGGTGTAGATAATTTATTTTTACCTTTCCTGGAAAAATGTTGTATTCTCAGGATATGTATTTACTAAGACACAGGTAAACGCACAAACACTGATTTTGCATACGCTATTTTAACTAGGTGTTACCCTTTATCATTGACCAACATCGCTCGGCTACTTTATATGGTCATTTCAAGGCTACTTTCAACTTTTCTGAAGGCCTGCTAAAGTTGTGCTTCCAGAATACTCCTCCGCCTCATGCAAACAAAGCTTAACCGAGTCTAGAAAATTACACCAAAGGGACACCGCACCGCATTAATGCGCATTCAGTGTAATCATATTTTGCATAAGAACTATTTCCTACTAGGCTTTACCAACGCCTGCATTTTCTCACTATGTTTATTTATATTAATTATAAATGAAATAGTATAATTTATGAATAAAATATAAATAAAATTTCAATTTAACCAAAAAAACAGCAGTTTTATGGCAACACAAGAGAGTGAGTGAGTGATTGAAAAGATTTGGGCGACTCTTAACAACGAAGTCTTGATAGCTGTTGAAGATGATGGAGGTGAGAATGGAGCAGCTCCATAATGAAAGGGCGGGAGAAACAGGAGATCCCCGAGAAAATCCGCCAACCAGCGTCATCGTCCGGCACGATTCCCACATGCGAAAATCC
>NQII01003497.1:63329-77251 GCA_002778355.1 Clitarchus hookeri | reverse complement strand
GTGTACAAAACGCTCGTGGTACGTGTCGAACTTGGGCAACCACCAAACGCATCGTACGTGGGGTTAGTGTTGAGAGGTTTGATCCAAAAAAGTGTGAAGAAACCGCGAAAAGATTATACCGTGTTTACACCGCGTGGTGAAGACTGCCTTCTATTCTAATAGGGTTCTTCCCGCGCGTGGCACCCGACCCGACGTAACGACTCGTGTACGCGCCGGATCGTGTCCAGACGTTGCTTCGAAAGGTCCTCCCGTGCACACGCCTCGTTCGCGCGGTAACTCCGCAACTCAGCAGATTCCGCCTCTTGAGTTTGTGCCGCGTGCGGGTGTTTACGCAAGAGGTAGCGTGCCACGACCTCACCCGTGTCACGCAACGCACGAGCGCCGGGAAAGGTGAGGATGAATTTGCATCTTTCGCGCACCCCGCGGTGCGTCTGCGACCCCTCCCGACCTACTGCAGGGCGCTTCTGTGGGACCGAACGTCGCTCGGGCTAACGCACTCGCGTTATGCACAGAGATATTTCCGAACGGCTGTTATCAAAAGTGATACCGAATACAAGGAATCCTTTTTTTGACAAACGCATTACCCAATTTAAGACTCGCGCCTATCAGGAGCTTTTAACTGCGTTACAGGACGTTGCAATTTCACGTTTTTTCTGCGAAAATATTAAACGTGCGTCAAATTTGCTGATCTACGAAAAAAAAAAAAAACGCACATTTCAGACGAGAGATTTTGAGTTCTTTCAAGACGTCACGTACATTAGAAACAACATTTTTTTGAGTACTACATATTAGCTATAAATAAAAACTGTTTTTTTCAAAGCGTCGTATCTCAAAACATGCGCGTCAGATACGTACACAACTAGTCAAACGTTTCACCAATAAAATAATGGTGTCACCGCTGAAAGTCCCGTAGATGCACGCAGTGAGACGATAACACTGCACGTCAGTTCATAGCATTGCATTTAATGGCGATGGGGTTACTTGATGCGCGTGGTAGTGTCGCCTTTATCGCTCCTGCGCCTCTCGGCATCAAACGCGGAAACAGCTCCAAGAAGGCGGGAACCTTAAGGCTGTTCGAGAGCCCATTTTTTTCTAGGTTTTGGGGATATTTTAAGACTTGTTGTTATGATATTAATGATAGTTTGATAAAAAATACTCAATCATTTGGAAAATAATACTTATCAATTTTCTAGCAGTAATATTAACATTTTAACTTAAAATACTGATTTGTGCAAAGTTCAGTAAGTCATTTTAACAAGAAGTTTGGCCTTAGCTGTGGTGTTTCTTGAAATACCAGGAGTGCGCTTAGTAAAAGGTTTTTTAATCAAAGTTTTGTTTGGCCTAACCAAATTAATTGTTTGTATCATGCCTTCTCTTTTTAAGGCGTCAAACACATTCGCCATCACAGTGGGCGAGGAAGTTTTCGGGGAGGGGGAAAGGGGAAGGGAAGAAGCGAAGGTTTCTTCGTACGATGGCGCCACGTGCACAGAAGTAGTTATAGCGCTACGTTGGATCGAGTCAGGAAACTGACTCCAAGAAACCCTGATAGAAACTTCTAGTCTCTTCCTACATTCTGCAATACTCATTGCACTAAGTTAATTACACAGAATGCTGGCATGCAGCATTCTGTCTGCCGCAGTGTAATCGTTGGATTCTGAGAAGTCTACAAATCACATCCTATGCTATATATCTTAACTCGTAGAATTAAGGGTTTGCAACTTTCGAGAGTGGAAGACTGTTGCGACAGTCTATTTACTTTTTCATGGCGTACGACAGACAAATGGGCATGGCATTAAAATAACTGTCTTAATAAGTAAGCATTAATATTTCATATTTACTTAGACATGTGTGTTAAAAGTACCGAAGCGCGTTCTGTTATAACGTACATCAACACAATTTAAGTACTTCAGATTCAATTGGTAACAAAATACCGTACAATTTCACGAAGAGAGACAATTATTTTACTCTCATTTGCCGTATATACGATATTTTCAGTTACGATGGAATTGCATTCAAGGTCCGATATTATTTATTGGTCCTAACTCAGCAGCATTCATTTTCAGTGACTGCAAGTATCAGACGATAAAAAGGTAATTTACTCAGAATTTTTGTGTCTTCCGTCGTAAACTGTGCATTAAAGCGAAATCTTGGCACACTCGAGAGCAGTTTCCTCGATACCCATGGAAACCAATAAAAGACGGGTTCCACACTAGAATACTTTAATTGCATTCAGACCAGTGTGAAAACATAAGAGCGCTAGCCAAGCGTGGATTCGAACTCTCTTTACGCCATCAAAATTATGCACAGTAAAAATTTTCTGTAGATGTTAAAAACAATTATTTGGGAAATAGTTGCAAAAGATTTTCTCGCACAAATACAGAAAAAAAAATTTTATGTGCGCTTACGTGAGGAGCAAAGCCCACTCGAACATTCAATAGCAGCGAGCATGCAAGTTCGAATTGGGTCTTTATCACTTGCTGCAAAATTCGAAATTGCATAGTAGGCAATAACTTCTAAAGTATGTAACAGTTCAAAATGTGACGATGACTAAATGTTCAGTGGTTAATTTTTACATAAAAACTTCTTGAATACATTACTAATTATTCGAATGATAAAACAACGTTGGGAAAATAATTTCCCGTCTTTACTTGACTGATAGAAAATTAAAAATTGAACAGTTATTTTCAAAACAAGTGAATTTTCGTTAACGGTGGCTTACGGACACTAACACTTAACGCACATTCTAAATTATTTGTTCCTACAAAAGCCTGCAAAATATGTAAAACCAACAAAAAATGCTTTATGAATCTACTGTTATTAAAATTGGCCTTAACATTTATTCTTCCTTTATAAATATTTTTACTCGATCTACAGAATTTTTATTAATCTTTCTTTTCCTTGTATTTTTAAGATACGGTGTATTTATACTTTTGTTGCAAAAATACTGAAATAAATGTGGAAATTGTAAAAAATGTATTGACACGTATTCGCACATATTTAGCCCTGTATTTTTAATTGCAATGCTTATCCCTGTCATAGCCGCGTTAATTTACATTTCATGCATTGCAGACAAGGCATTTTAAGACGTGTGCTGTATTTAAGTTTACACAGCACTTGTTTTGTTGTAACAAGCAATGGGTTGTTGGGTTTGCAATATGAACCATTGGGAAAATTTTATATGCGAACACAATCAAATGCTCATATTTAAGTAGTTACTCATGAAATAACGACATTGCAAATATCCCAAATGCACTGACTTGCGAAATATGAGTTCTGGTCAAAATTGACTAGCAGATACCAGCAGTTCACTATTGACATACATTATGATATTCGCAATAAATCACTGCACCCCCAAAACGATCTGGAATTGCATAGTGTTGAGTTATATAAACGAATCTCTTAGCGTTTTGTCAAACAGAAACTCAAAATTTTTTCCTCGATTGTGCTGCCTATGCTAAATTCCCCCTCCCCTCGCCATCCATGGCCAATTTACTTCTTTCCAAATCTTTATACGATAATCGTGGATAGCATAGATACTACGGCAACCTAAATTTACATCTAAAATCGCCATCATATTTTGAAAGTGACACCTTATCGACACAAGCCAACGACATACAAATCCGGTATTCGATCCCAAAACCTCGTAGTTTGAGAGTGACACTATTTCGACCCCAGAGAACGACATTCGCTTCCAGGATTTGATCGCGAAACTTCATATTTTGAAAGTGATGCCCTATCGACCCCAGCCAATGACCTATGAATACGGGATTCAATCCCGAAACCCCGTAGTTTGAAAGTGAAACCTTATCGACGCCAGCCATCGACATACACATTCGGTATTCGATCCCGAAACCTCGTAGTTTGAAAGTGAAACCTAATCGACGCCAGCCAACGACACACGCATCCGAGATTTGATCCTGAAACCTCGCATATTTTAAACGACACCATATCGACCCCAGCCGTAAACGCCGACGTCAGTAACGTTTCTCAAAAACTTTGACATGATAGAATGCAGGCTAATGAGCAGTGTCAATAACTTCTTGTGTTTAGCACGTAGCGGAGGAATGTCTGCTGTTGTGATCAACTACTCAGTAGGTCGTCTGCGACACGGAATAATGATTATGCGGGCACGGTAATGAGCTCGTGATACACGTGCATCGGCCAGCCTTGGAGAGGAAGAGCACTCCGGCCTCCGCCACGAGATGGTCCCGGGCCGGGCCGGCGTCTTCAGACTGCTTTCGCCGGCGGCCAGGACCTCCTTCTGGTGTTTGCTGGGCGCGACCTCTGACATAACGACCGCTCTTCTCGGCGAGACCCCGCTCCCCACCGGGTATATCGGCCGCCACTTCCCGCATCCCACGACGTCGGCCACTCTTAGAGGTGGGTATATAAACCCTGGCGGAGCCGTCGGTATGGCACACAGCACCCGCCGACCAAGTAGACCTCCTCCACCACCTCGCAGACATGAGGACGGTAAGGATGTAGCAATGTAAGGTGGCGGGACTCTTGCCAACCTCGGTTCATTTATATCTCGTTATAACTTACTGTAGAGATTTGATATTTTAATTCAAATTTTATTATTACATGACTCATTTCAGGCTGCATTTTCTCATATGAGCATGTAAAAGAATAAATAATCCGTTTATATATACTACAGTTACAGGTGCAACCAAAACGAACACGGGCAAAATACGGTGATATTAAAAATATTTGTTAAGGTATGCCCAAGGTTTATTCTACTTAGGTTGAGAAGCTCAATGCTTTTAGTTTGGCAACTAACATTTTTTGTTACTTCCAAAATTAGTTTAATAACTGTCTCAGACAACAGATTGATGTATTTTTTGTTTTTCGATTAATTATTTCAAGTAATACATTAGTTGATGAGACTTATAAATAATAATTCTTAGCTCAGCATTTATGATTTACATGGCAGATGAAAGCTGAATTAGGCATAATTTACGCGGGAATCGAACCCGGTCTGCCGTGTTAGGTAGCAGTGATTGTTCTACCCCACTACCGCAGTCCCTTCTATACGAATGAATATTACAATTCCTATTTATTACACTGTGCGTGGTGCGTATATCCATAAACTGATTGTTTAGTATCGCTTTTAAACCTTAAACTAAGTGACAACGATTTCAAACATGACTAGAATTTTAAATGAAACTGATATCCAAAATATTAAAACATGGTATAGACTTGAATTAAATGAAAAAAAGGGGGGGGGTGGTTCCGCATTCAGAATTTGAACCACTGCTCTGTAATAAAACACCCGCAACCCGACCACAATAATTCAATTATTAAAAAAAAACCATGAAACGCGCAGTTGCCAAAATTACTTGAGCAAAAGGAGAGGTTTTGTAGGCCAAGCAAGTCTAAAATTTCATCTACAAACTGTTTTAATATTATTGATCTAACCGGGATTCGAACCTTGGCGTCCATAACAGACACCTCAGCGACGTCGCACACCACACCGATGGCGCGAAACGAGCCTCGTGGTGGAGCACTGCTGCCCTCTCTGAAGGTATCCTGAAGAAGAATGGGAGATAATGGCATCAACAGACGCGAAGCCCCGAGCTCCGGGGGCGATTATCCGAAAGCCCGTTCTTGATTGAAATTTCGAGGGCCCCTGTTTACACCTCCCAGGCCTGCGAGCTCTCGTCACTGCGAGCATGCGGAGAGGTGAGGGGTTGATAGCACCAGGGGGGTAGTCGTAAATTTGGAAATCCCGGAACGCTTTGATCACGGATTAGTTTGGAGGGNGGGGGGGAAAACCGAAACTTGTTTATAATACAAGTGGGTAAAATAAAATGATGTGATAGATACATCGAAAAACTTTTATCTTGCATGGTTATAAATTATTAATGTTGGAATATTGTAATTTTTATATTACATTAATAATCAAGTAATATAACTAAATAACAAACGGAAAGAGCTAGGTTCACCTTGTAGGTAGACAGGCACCGAGACAGACAACACGGTGGAGTGGAGATTAGGGTGAGCTGCAACGTTGCCAGTTGCAACAGGGCAGAGAAGTACATTTCAGTTTCAATTGTATTGAAAACTGTGCCATGATGGTAGTTTATCATTCGAACGTTACAATTTTTTTATCCATAGCGCCTATCCTTATTTAAAAACAACGTTTGTACGACGTTGAAGCATCATAAATTGGCGACCGTTGCGGTTTTGTTTACGCAATTTCAATAAAAATTCACTCATTTGATAGGTATAAAAAAAATTCACAAAACAGAGCCGGGATTAGAGTCACCAGAAGTCTGGCAAGAGGAGGGCAAGTCCCGCTTTTTAAGAAATGTTTTTGCGTCCGGCCGGATTTATCGTGCTGATCAAAAATGTACGACTTTTTTCGACAATATAACAGGTGGTTTTTGGTCTGCTAAATATCTTCATATTTTTAGTTCTTGAGCATCAAGCCTTGTCGCTCTACTGCCAACATTCACCTAATTAACCATATAAAAATGTGTGTGTGTTCTTTGATAGACAATGTAAATTACGTTTACAGTTATTTAAAACTTCTTATTTATGTTAATTTTTCGTAATATAGTGCGTGTATTGAAAAGTTTTATTGTTTAAAACATCTGTAAACATAAAAGTTGATTTTTATGGTACTTGATACGAGGATAATAATTTTATGCCACCTATTAAACTTGTGGATATTGTTTGCTTGGTTAAAATATGTTATCAACATTATTAAGATATGCTTAAATAAATTTATATATGTGTGGTTCTAGAGTACTTCACGGTTACTTCAAACGATTCTAAAGTAATTCTAAAGTTCTTATTTCAGGATATTCCTCCGCCTTATGCAAACAAAGCTAAACCAAGTCTAAAAAATTGCCCCACAGAGCCAACGCACCGCATTTGTGCGCACTTAGTTAAGTGATATTTTGCATAACAGCTACGTCTTACTAGGCATTACCAACACACCCATTATCTCTCGGTTTTTAATTCATATTAGATATAAATAAAACATTAAAATTTATATATTAAATATAAATTAACTTTCACTTTAACCAAAAATAGATACTCGTGGGTTAACACAATTATAACAGGCTTGTAATCTATGGCATATTTAGGAAATAACCATAAACGTCATACATGGGCTGATTTTTCAAAGGTTTGATTCAAAAAGTGGGAAGAAAACGCGAATAGACTATAGAAAGAAATTGCGGCGCTGATGAGATTGCACTGTCCTCCTCTCTAGCGAAATAGTCATCCTTTTCCGGAATGAATGTCCTTTTATTATCCTGAGTGTTTGTTAACCCTACCCATGACGGGGTTTCGGCGCATGCCTGCTCCACCACACCCCTGGACAGGACTCGCATGGGGTTGAAAAGGGGTCGAGGGGTTCTTACAGTTTGGGAAGCGGGACAGAAGTGGAGGGGTTTTCGAGTGTTCACAACCATATATGTGGGTGGGGGGAAGATTAAGGGGTCCCCCGTACACCTGCACACACAATACCCTGACCTGTTGATGAGCCATCGTGCGACGCACACGTTATAAAACNCCCCCCCCTTTTCCGATCATAAAGTGAACTTGCATTTCGCGAGGCGCGATGTGCTCGCGTGGCGTGATTGCAACTGACGTGCGAGGTGATCAATTTGGTGAATCGGTTGAAAAGGGGGGTATGGGGGGTGGTAACGGGCACCAACAAATCACGGATTTCGAAGCCGGCTGTTAAAATCATCTGCGCTGGAACACAGAGTTACAAGCATTTCACTCAAACGTCATTTCGCGAGAACGCAGAGCAGTGCACACGAGGATAAAAAAAAAGCTTTACAGCGAAATTCTATTTTGTAATTGCTGTTCATTAAACCCGCTGATTTAATGCAGTGAACTGGGACGGTACAAAGGGTGCTGCTTACATGTTTAAAAAAAAACCTTACTTGCTAGTTTAGATAACCAAAATCCATGTCCTCGGCGTCATACGTATCTAGACTAAAGGTGAATTCACATGTGTTCGCAGATCACGTCTACCTGACATATAGTTAGGGCTTCTTAGCCTTTGTAATTTTCTATTTTTATGTAGCGCTCTTAGCCACGAAGGCCATTTCACCGCTACGACTGTCCAATCAGTGGGGACAGGGATGACGCCCTCTCATTGCAGGTGTCCCAACTTAGCACCTGAGTTGATCAGATCCAAAGCCCCAACCTGATCCACAAGTACAGCATGAGAACACCCTACCACAAGGTTCTGAGACCCTCGTACTCAGATACCAAGCGTGTGGTCTGGCCGGGGTTCTATCCATACCCCTAGCGTCTCTCCAGGACACAACCGGAGTGTTTCTTCAAGAGGTTTAATCTCTCCAGACCTTCTCCAGCAAGCGGAGCTAACCACTGCCAGCACGAGTCCAACCTCAGTGTGATCGGAACACCAGAGAGAACCTCTGGTGGGGCCCGAACCGATCAGCCTGTGCTCTCACTTATTTTCCATGGCACTAGTGGGCTTTCAGAGACCGACCGTTCAACCTTTGGCGAGCACCAAGGCGAACAGAGGCTGCGCCTTCAACCCGATAGTGCACCAGGAGGTGAGCCCAGCCCACCACTCAAGTACACTCCAATTGCGGTCGATGACACTTTAAAGCCCCACCGGGCATAAGCCTTGCGCCTATTACAGGTCGGTTGCTCGCCCAGAAATCTCACCACTGAACTGCCCACCAGAAGACAAAGGGCGAACGACAAATATGGAGTGAGAGACAACCCCAGATCCACCATGACATGCAGAACTGAGATAAGCCACCCTTGCTCTGAAATTGAATATTTCCGTCCTTTTCAAACTCCGTAGATATGGAACCCGTAGGTTTCAACATTACCTCCACACCATCGCCACCACATCCATCAACCAGTAAAACAACCAGTTGGAGGAGCTGTCATCGGCCTCACTGACCAATGCCATACTTTTTAATTTCTTCACCATGAAATTCCAGTATTAGGCCCCAAAGGCCTTAATGCCAAGCGGTCCAACACCCCGCCAAGGGGCCGGGCCTAGGTACCAACTGTCAGCCTAAGCCATTATGGCAGATACCACTTACCAACAACAAGGCTTATATTGCTCCAGTCCCCAGCTGTAAAGCCATCACTGGAGTTGCGACGCTACGCTATGAGTTATGAACTATACTTCGGGTCATTGGTATTGTCGAATCCAGTTTAACTTTGTATTATTGAACTAACACTATTAGAACCAGCATCGTGGAACTTCCATGACTTCAAGCCCATCTGGTTTGCGGAGGTCATGACTGGCCATGATTCAGCCCCCGCACCCCTCACGGTTTCCATCCACTTCCGCCCCACTGGGCGTATGGCTGTGATTTTATCACCAACTCCCCAATTTATGTATTATTTTATTGTGAAAGTTTTAATGTCCACTATCCACCATCATACCGGCTTATTATGCTGTTTTCCCTTCTCATCATATAAAGGTGCGAATCCCTCTTTCGGAGGCCACATCCTGTACGCCAATTGGGGCATAACGGACATTTCACGTTATCATGATGTTATATTAATGCCCCGCTCGTCATTCGACGATTGTGGCATTGCCGGTTGCGATTTACAATACTTACCAGTCACTAGGAAACTGGTTTCCATGGGGATACGGGCGGTGGAGCCCAATCTGCGGTACACAGAGGTGGCACGGGGAACTTTGGGTTGCCATGAGTGAAGAGAGGCTATAAGATACGCATCATCCACCCTTTCTAGAGTCAAATGCGGTAACTGGGCTCGGCTGCTATAGCATAGTACTACCACATCACGTTAATCATCCGGAAACCTTCCTCCCGAGAGAGTCACTGACCCATATCCCCCACGCCTGCCTGACAGAGCGAGATTTCAGTAACACCAATTCACACATCAGCATAATTTCTGATTTTTTCCGAGTTCCACAATTCCAACCTCATGTGCCGTCATATTACAGGAAGTGAGTTTTCGATTTATTGAAAATTAATTTGCTATATAAGTACGTTAAAATCGCCGAATATTATGTTTCGTTTCCTTTGTCCGAGCATATTTTTTTCCCCCAACGAATACCACAAAGGTAGTCTTTCTTAGCATACAGCCATGAAGTTCAAAGGGGAATCAACGTTAAAATAATTCCTTCTTAGTGCATACATTTTTCAGATAATTGTTTCAAACAAAATAAATATTCAAAATAACTTTCTTAGAGAATACTGCCAAGTTAAGAAAATTTTGGAAAAATTTTATTTGTGCTTTTATTTATTTTTTATTTTTTTGTAAACTGTGAGTTTTAATGTTAAGTTTCAGCAAAAAAAAAGTATAAAACATAAAATTTTGCAGCATTTCTCAATGCGCCAGTATTCCTTAAGAAATTCCACGTAGAATACGTTTTGTCTGAGACGGTTGCCTGTAAAATTTATGCATTGAGAACAACTTTATTCATCATTGATTCCCCATGTAAAGTCAGTTTCTGCATGCTTGGTATGCAGTGCCCTCAAGCTCAAAACATCATTTTCGATGACAGCTATTCCTTCTTATTGGATACTACACACCGAATTGTGGGTAACATCGGCCATGTTTGTGCGGAAATTAGTTGGGACCAGCTCAACTTTGTTCCCGGCAAACAGCGCGGATAACCTAGAAACGGCGAAAATCTCTCTGGTTGGCTGTTGGTATACTGCCTGCTTTGTCAGTTCTGTGTGATCTATGAACATGTGAATACACATTAAGAGTTTCCAAGTTCAGATCCCGGATGAGTGAGGGAAGTGTGGCTTTAGTTTAGCGATTTCACTCTATCTCGTAAGCCAGTTCTCCTATTAACCTCTAGCAAATTACCTATATATTTTTTTATCACAACAGTCATTACGGATACACACGCAAATTCATCTCAACTGAAAATGTTGGTACAAATGTAAACCTGCAACTGCTTAGGGTTAGCAGAAATATTGTTCAACACTGAAGACGTCGGCGGATTGACTTGAAAATGTATGTGATTTTTCATGCAATGTAACAACACAGTAAAACTATTATGTCTTTGTAACGTCGGCAGTGATTGGTGTTAACAATGTTATGTATATATTTTTGACAGATTGTTGTTCTGGCAGCCCTGGCGGCAGTAGCTCTGGCCCAGTATGAAGGAGTACAAGAGGTCCAGAAAACGATTGACGTCAGGCCAGATGGATACGACTTCTAGTAAGTTTCGTTGTACCTTAGTTCCTAGTTGATCTTGCGAAGAGTAACCAGAGCGTCTGCAGCCCGATTGGGTGATAAAGGCTGTTCACGGTAAACCGGGCCCCTTTTTGGAATCAACCCTTGAAAAATATCACTGTCCGTAACCACGTACGTGCTACATACAGTACACACTTACGTGCAGGTCCACAGTTAAGTTGTCAGCTAATTTATAAAAATGCAGTAGTTCTAAAACTCGGTGCTATATTGCGAGGGTGATACTTGCATTTACGTCCACTGTGAGTGTTACTTGTTTTATAAACAGTAAAATACGATTTGGATTGTTATTTAAAAAAGAACTTCATTACTAACTCTTTCACAGTTTCTATTGGATCGCAAACGAATAAAAAGATCAGACCCAGGCAATGTTAATTTTACATATAATAGAATCATACAAAATGGTATACAAGTAGATCCAAAGCAGGGCTTTTAAAAGTGCCTAGTTACCCGTGAACAGCTTATAACCACGTGGAAATAAGAAACGTTAACTTAATTCTCAAAAAAATTAATTTGCGCGTTGGTTTCCACATTCAGTAAGGACAACATGGAAGATAAGACTGCCTCAATTTGGAGCCGGTTGCCTCACCTGAGGCACAGGCTGGTCATTCCTCGCCTTTTCTAGGAACGGGTTAGGTGAGATGGGAGTGGCGCAGTAGCGGAATGAAGATGGTGCAGGAAAATGCAGTCTTCCGAGAAAAGTTTCACGCCACTGGCAGCGTATGTGATCGAAATGTGGACTCATTTTCTGGGTTTTTTTCTGGTAACTTAGAAATTGCGGGGTCTACAAAATTACCACGTGCACGCCGCATTTCGTAAGTATAGGTTCCCCACGGTCACTTGAATGGGTATCAATTTACAAGGATGAGTCATTCCACATTTACATAAAATACTAATGATTAACAATGGGAGAACGCATTTAACGTTATAGCAATCAGGCATTTAAGTGCTAATACTCTACGACTTTGATGCTACTTCTGTACCCACAGAATGAAAAAAGGTTCGTCTTACGCGTGCTGCACATTAGTATAATTTAACTGTATGGAACTGATATGTACCACTTCGTGTAAAAATGTAATAGGTCCCTGTAATTAAAAAAAAAAACCGACAAAGAACTTACTTATTTTACGCCAACTAGACAGTTTCGTATCTGAAACATAGTATTGTTATTATAGTAAATTTCTTAGAAAGCAATTTCATTGTCCTTGAAGCAGTTAACCTAAATAACTTTATAGAACATTTAAAATAAAATAAGGACTGCACAAATAAATATAACGTATTTTCCGGAGGAAACAGATTTTTTCTTTAATGCTTTCTTTAATGCAGCTGTAATCGTTGTGTTAAAATTGTAAGTATTCTACTTTAATAATTCAGGTGAATATATATATAATTATTTATTTAACGATAGAAATTATTAATAACATTTACACTCTTAATTAAAATACATTATTAAAACATTCGTTAAAAAAACTCGTGATAATATTTTTTTATAATAAATACTGAATAACATTTATTTAGTACAGAACACAATTGAAAATATTACTTAATTAGTAAAATTATAATTTTTTTGTTAATTTACAAACGCCTTTTGAACACTGCTCTGTCTTTTCAGTGTACTCACACAACTTTATTTCTAAAGTAGCTAAATTCTAACCTGTTAATACTTAGACTAGTCCGCATAAAAATTAAAAGGTTTTATCACAAACATTAATTTTAAATAAATTTTACATAAATATTTACAAAACTCATAAAATAATGTATTGTTTAAAATGCAATTTTGAATTGCATTTACAAGAAAAATCATTCCATCTTCAAAAGAAAATTTGAAAGTTAAGAGAACTGAAGTAGGTTGCAGAACATTAAAAGCTATCTGAAAATACTTTTCACTTAAGTCACACAAAAATTGTTATTTGTTTGACGCAGTACTGATCGTGGTTTTTTAATCAAACATAGTTTTATTTAACTACACTAGTGAACAAAAAAATTACGTGGAGTTCTATTCCCAAGGTTATATTCTTATTTAATTTTTTACTTACTTTTATTTACCTTTACTGGTTTACATTTGTCACGGGGGTTAAAACACTTCGTTTTCCGCTAGAAGGTCATTAGTTCTAGTCTGACCCCGCGCTTTTGAATTTTATATCAGGGTTGTAGTGAAACTTGACAGTTTAGCAGCCAATTTAATTAAAACATTCCCATCTCCATTCTGAGAACATGATTAAGCTTTATTTAAAATTATCTGCTGTGAATAAAACATTCATCCTAATTTACCCATTTCTATCGAAAGCTTTATCATGACCAGAACGGATAGCCCAAAATTGTATTCTGTCACACACGTCACAAAATATTTCTGAATGGAAGTAACGTATTCGTGCATGCAAACATTTGCACATAAAGAAAATCGCATACGGTTTAAACATCACATTAGAGACAATGCTGTACTTGGCCTGTGACTGTGGCGTTATATTATTACGATACAAATTTTCAACAAATTGTTAATATATGTTGCTGACATTAAAGGAAAGGGCCGAGATAAATTTCCTAACTTTTTTTTTATGTTCAGCATAAAACACTAAATCTTTTTTAAAAATATATTTTTCACGCCGAACCAAAAAGTTAAAAAACTGCTGGAGTTTTAGTTATGATTCCTGTGCAAAACTTAAGGCAAAATGTTTTCAAACTTGTTATATAAGATAAAAAAAATATTCTGTTTTAATTATTTGGATGTT
>NQII01003497.1:0-63318 GCA_002778355.1 Clitarchus hookeri | reverse complement strand
GGGGGGGAGGGACGGTATTCTCATGTAATTCTAAAGCGTTATAAGTTCATGTGAAACGTTTCCCACGTTGAGAATTGTTCATTAGCTCCTTAAAGATCCAGGATGGCAACTTATAATTTTTTGCGTCTGGGAATATTAAATAATGTGTTTCCGACGGTTTCTGAAGAGTTATAGACAGTCTGGTATTACAATTAAAATTTAAATTGCAAGAAAAAAATTTGTTTTTGCTCTACTATCACTCATTGGAGACTACAAACATTGATAAGTGTTAACAACTAAGTTGCCTTGTTTAACGACTCGTGACGTCTTACACGGTAGTTGGTAGAAGAGTGAGTTCTTATTTTCAGCTCTTTATAATAATTCTTAGTCCACTGTAATCAGGTGCCATTGTCTTAAGCCCTTGTGTGCATAACCAGGAGACTTAACCTAGTGGTTCTGAGTCCGTTGTAATCAGATGCCGTTGTGTTCAGTCCTCGTGTGCACGATTAGGAGTTTCAATCAAGTGGTTCTTAGCCCACTGTAATCAGATGCCATTGTNTGTGTTCAGTCCTCGTGTGCACGATTAGGAGTTTCAATCAAGTGGTTCTTAGCCCACTGTAATCAGATGCCATTGTCTTCAGTCCTCATGTGCACGATTAGGAGAGTGGTTCTTAGCCCACTGTAATCAGATGCCATTGTATTCAGTCCTCATGTACACGATTAGGAGAGTGGTTCTTAGCCCACTGTAATCAGATGCCATTGTATTCAGTCCTCATGTGCACGATTAGGAGAGTAGTTCTTAGCCCACTGTAATCAGATGCCATTGTATTCAGTCCTCATGTACACGATTAGGAGAGTGGTTCTTAGCCCACTGTAATCAGATGCCATTGTCTTCAGTCCTCATGTGCACGATTAGGAGAGTAGTTCTTAGCCCACTGTAATCAGTTGCCATTGTATTCAGTCCTCATGTACACGATTAGGAGAGTGGTTTTTAGCCCACTGTAATCAGATGCCATTGTCTTCAGTCCTCATGTGCACGATTAGGAGAGTAGTTCTTAGCCCACTGTAATCAGATGCCATTGTCTTCAATTCTCATGTGCACGATTAGGAGATTCAACCAAGTGGTTCTCAGTCCACTGTAATGAGGTTCCGTTGTCTCGATCCTTCATGTGCAAGGCAGACCACACTGCAATCAGATGCCGTTGTCTTGAGCCCCTTGCGCACGTGAGCAGGAGACTTGACGTTGCAGCTACGAGCTGAGCGACGGCACGGTGCGGCAGGAGCGCGGAGTCCTGCTGAACCCGGGCACGCAGGCCGAGGACTGGGAGGTGGTGGGATACGCCAGGTGGTTCTCCCCAGACGGCCAGGAGCAGGTGCAGGAGTACCGCGCCAACGGCCTGGGCAGCGCCGGGGGACCAGCGCTCGGAGTCAGGGCTGCGCTCGCGGGGTAGCTGCCGCCGTCAGCGAACGTCCCTGATGTGCACGTCGAGAAGACGCAGAACCGCACAGTGGAAGGACAGAGCTCGGCAAGCCGCCATGCTGGTTCTTCCCACCCGACACACTCTATGTACTCCCCATTACTACCTTTCACGCTACGTCATATATTTATTCGTTCCATATTAAAACATCACTCATCAAATAGTTGTTATAATTTATTACTACCCTACGGTAGCTCTGCACAATGACGATCTATGCATGCTCTTGTAGAAACTGGTGGCACCTATCGCAACAGAGCATAACCTTCTTAACACAACATTTTGCAGCGTTGATATTTAACACTGTGAGTGCTGCAGACGGAATATTACGTCACTAAAATTTAAGTATGTTTTATGGAGTTTGCCGTAGTATCACGACGTCCGCATTCTCTGAAGAAAAAGGTGGAGATGTATTATTTCGTTTCAAGGCTTTTTGTAATGTCACATTATGTCAGAATCACTGAAAGTATAAGTTACTCAAATGAACAGGATGGATTGAATACTAAACAACGTACTAAATAATATTTCATAAGGACTCTTTAACATGGATCATGCTGGTAGAGAGCCGACAAGTAATTAACATTTTACAGTATGGTTAGCACGTCTGATGCTGTGTGAACCAATATGACAGTTATTAATGGGAAAGCAGACACCAACATAAATTATTATCGCGCAGTCGTGACTATAATCAATTCACTTCAAGCTCCTCTTAATTGTCGGTAAATCTGTACCCTAATCAAAATTTTCATTCTTAGAGACCCCATCATTTCACGTTATAAAACAGCACCAGTCTATACTCACAACACTATTTACTCGAGCAATTGTCATGTTCTCATTGGCTACTGCCACGGTCAAAGCTAAATCTCATGTTCGTTTGTGGAGGGGGACATGACGTTCCACCAACGTTTCCTGTGGAACCAGGCCTGACTTCTCCATTCTCCTCTCCTGGTTTCCGACCCCATTAACCGGTTTTTCAGGAGAACTGTAGTCTAACTAACTTCGGCTTCAATCAAAACAAAAGCTTACTCTGCCCAAGACGATGAGGCAGAAATATTGCAAATTTTGTTCTGCAATGCTAAGCAGAAAATACTATAAATTTCCATAATCTAACGCATTTTCATACTTTAGCTTCCCAGCTAGTTCTTCTTTTTATTTTCAATTAAGCATGGAAGCACACCCACTAATAACCATTTGGGATCAATATCACCACTTAAAAGACCAAAGCTTGGGGCAGGCTCAGTAGCCTTACTCCTGCCCACGCACCCAGGGTCCAATGGAGATAGAGAGCAGTCATTCCACAACAGCTGTCTTTCGGTCCATACATCACAAGAATAGGTGTCAATGGGGAAGTCCAACCTTGTCCAATACGGCAATAAAGAGATTCTCAGGAATGCACAACTGTGTACCTGAAACTCGACGCAATTTCAAGTCACGACCTCAGTCGGAATTCACTCATCAACCAACTTTTCTTGATTTTCACTACCACTTTCTTGCTGTTCCACCTGGGCATCAGTAACTCGACGGGGAAAGTGTCCCAGGTTACAACAGCTGAAGTGTAAAGCTGTCCATGCCGAATCGTTATCTCCATCCCATCCCAGACCCAGCCTACTCTCACCACCATCACATACACCAATCGATTTGTCGTCCTCGCATGGTGCCCAACAAATGTTTCCCCGAGAATTTGTCTCTGTCCTTCTTCCTTATGGCTGACACTGGCGCCTGTCTCCTTTGTCTCTCTCCGGTGATTTTGTCTGAAATAAGATAAAAGTCAATTCAGGTCAAATCTGGTATACACCAGTAAGTCACATCCTGTAAGTCAGGACCTAATACCCGATCACATTACAACCCTGAAAGAGCTTATTGTACTCAGAAACTCTCCTTTCAGAGGTCTTGGCGGTGACGCACCAGTAAACATTCGGACCCGCATTTGGCAGGGCCCGGATTCGATTCTTGGTCCAGCCATCCTGATTTCTGTTTATCATGGTTTCCCTAAATCACTCCAGGCCAATGCTAGAACGTTTCCTTACTACATGCCATTGTCAATTTCTTCCCCGCCCCTGCTTCTCTCAGCATCTTGCTCCATCTCCAATGTCCTCGCTGTTGACGAGATGTAAGTCCTACATACCTACCTAATTTACTCTCCTGGCCATTAAAATTTCAGCACCAAGAAGGGTATGAGCTACCACAACCAGATTTATTGGACAGAATACCCATACGCAGTATTGACAAGAAGACTTTGGGTATATGTCTGGTATATCTGCCCATGAAGTTTCTATATGTGTACAAAGTTCATCCGTTGTAGCCGCGGATGTTCTGTGGCCGGCCAGTCGTAATCCGACGATATGCCACAAGTTTTCTATGGGTGAGAGATCCGATGAACGCACAGGCCAAGAAAGCAGAGTGACATGGCGATTATTCAGGAATCGTCGGACGATATGTGCCACAGGTGGTTGCACATGGTCCTGTTGGTACAGAGCCCCAACGTAGCCCTGAAGATAGCGTACAACAACAGGCTCCAACAACTCCGCAATGTAATGACAGCTGGTCTGCGTATCAGCGATGCGGACTAGGCGCGAGCGGAACTGGAATCCGATGACACTCTATTATTTTTACTCCAGGTGCTGGGCCGGTATGACGGTGCATAATGCAGTACTCGGCTAGGTGAGAGCCACGGTGCCGCCAGACGCGGATGCGACCACCGTGGTGTTGCAAGCAGAAGCTTAATTCGTCTGAGAAGTTCGTAAACCATTCATCCCTCTAGGCCCGACATTTCACGCACCATTGCAGCCGTGGGCTCCTGTGATGAGCAGTCAGTGGAGACCGCAGTAACGTCCTGATGCCGCGGACGACAAGCCATGCGTTCGAACACAGGGAGATGCGCCGCATGATTGGACTCCTGAGCGAATTTGGTCGATGTGGTAGTACAGTCCATAACCGACAGGTACAACAAGTCTGTCTTTCACTCGTAGGGTCAGACTGCTCGCCTCCCATCGATTCCCGACGGGGTCGCTCCCGGACTTGGGAATCATGCCGGACGTTGCCGCTGGTAGGCGAGTTTTCTTGGTGACTTCCTGTTTATCCTGCCCTTGCATTCCGGCGCTGCTACATACTCAGCTCACTTCACCCTCATAGGCTCTCAAGTCTTCGAGGTTAAGAGCCACCCAAATCTCTCCACTCCACTCGCGCTCGTTCGTGCGACATTGGCTTCCTGCAAATACACCAGCCCGTCCCTGCTCGACCCACTGATCCCATATCCGCTTCACTGTGGCTGCATTTCTTCCAAAGAGAGAACCAATTTCGCGGTAGGATAATCCACAATCCTGATAGGCCACGATTCTCCCGCGGTCAATAGCGGGAACCTATTCGTATGTTTGTCGTATTCTTCAGAGCGGCACGCGTGCTCAATCCGTCCGTGCACACGAACGGCGGTGAAACAGTGCTATAGTCAATTCACGGTTACTATCAAATTTTCTGAAGACATGCTAAAGATATACTTCCTTGATATTCCAACGCCTCAAGCAAACAAATCTTAACCGTGTCTAGAATATTACACCGAAGGGACAACGCATCGCTTTCGTGCGCACTCCAGTGGCATAATATTTTGCAAAATAATTATTTATTACTTGACATAACAACATACCTATTTTCTGACTCTTTTTACTCATTCTAATTTTTTAATTAGATATTGTGATTTATACACAAAATATAAGTAAAAGTTCAAGTTAACCAAAAATAATGTATTTTTTTATGTAAACGCGAGTATAAAACGCTTCAGATGTGTGAAACATTTAGGAAACAGCCAAACACGTCATACATGGGGTGATTTTCCGTGGTTCGATTCAAAAATCTTCAAGAAACCGCGATTAGACTATATACTACCTCTTAGCAGCGCCCATACCTGCGCATATACTATATATATATATACACACACACACACACACAATTTTTGTCGCAATTGGCGCCCGCGCTCCACTACTCGGCTTAACAACTAATAACGTCATTGCTCTTCCCTACTATGCGCATATTTCCCATGCGGGGTCCTTAAAAAGTGTCGATCTAGATGTTGAAATTTTAATATCCAGCAGTGTAAATATCTGTTTTCAGTAGTGTGGTGAACACATCGGCAATGCATAATTTAATTGAGGATATTAAATATCATACTTTAGAATAAAGTACATATAATTGCACAAATTTCGACATAAATACCGACCACTTAAGCTGCAGTTAAGTTAGCAGTGAATTATGAAAAGAAGTTATGTCTATGCATACTGCCGGAAGAAGAATATTCAAAGTTGGAACAACTGAAATTGATTTACTTTTGTTTTATACTCAAGGTATTAAAGGTATTAATAGTAATATACGTATGTTTATAACAATTTCGTTGCGTCACTTTATCGTAGTGTGGCTACGGCAGAAGAGTACACAATATCAAAACTTCAGATAGCATTAATAATGGAGGCTAATGCTATTGTAAGTGTATATATAACATGTAGGTCCTACTGGGAAGTATGCTAATATATTAGCATTAAATGTGCTAAAATATCATTATATTACCACCCTCAGATGGTTAGTAAAACCCGTGTCATTATGGCAAACACAATTGTGGTCTAAAACGCAAAGTCGCAGCTTGAAGAAATAAACAAGCCGTACAATTTACATTTTAATCCAGAGCCGACATTTCTGCGTCAGAAGAGGCGCAGACCGCCTTATTTCNAAGTTCCTTGTCCTCCTTGCGCGAACTCGAGAAGATAACAACAAAAGTAACAATTGACACGCACAGGGAACGGGCAGGGAAGTAAAGAAAGCAAAGTTCTGGATGGGGACTATTTCTCGTCGCGACCCCGGAGAAGAAGAGAACAAGCCATATATATGCAAATTACATCTCAAAGACGAGCCGGCGCAGATGGCTGAGACAATAGATATCGCGCGACGTCCCACACAAATGTGAGCGAGCGACCCCCGCGCACTTCTCGTACTCGCCCGACGAGCTTGGCTCGCGTGGTGTTCGAAGATGCTGCCGAAGGCTGCTCGCGGCAAACTGAGCACTTTCGAAAGCCCCGCTTAAGATCAACTTATATGCCCACCTTGTATCCTTCCGCTATATGCAAAATTTCATTGCCGAGAGCCTGATCACTTTATACTTGCGTCAGCCAAGTTAAAGTCTTAAAATGTTATAAAAGCAAACATTGAACAAATTTGCTAGTTCTTACACTTACATGCATTAAAAAAACAGAAAGCTAAAGAAATCATTTCTAGTATTCACAAATGCTTCCCTAACACATTCAGTCCAACGTCAAAACAAGGGATTACTTTTCCTCCGTCGTTACCAACTTCACTGGGCACATGTCAGTCGGTGTGCCGTTAAAATATATGCAAGGTTGAGGCAGTGACAGCCTTCCATAAGGCAACAGCGTACCTGACACGCATTATGGAGGTCATGTATTCTGTTCTAGCCGAATGCACCGTGAGTGGTTTTCCATTCTCATTTCACACAAAATTATAACCACGCAAATGTTATTGTAAAAATTATCCAGATATAAGGTGACAATAATGTCAAATCTGTGGGGAGAGGGGGTGGATAAGAAGTTTTGTCCTATAGGAAAACCTTATCAGGTTTTACAAGTAAATAGAAAACAAAAGTTTTGGGGGTTACGTTTTTAATTTTACTGAAGCATTAGTGATAAACAGTATATTTAACATCGGATTAAGCATAATCTTTTTATGTTTCTATTAATAAAAGTTTATATTACCGATACCAAAAAAATCACGTTTTCAATTGTGTGAGATGTAATCTAAATTGTTGTTGATTAATTTTTGTTTTTATAAATGGTTTTTTTTCCTGCAGGGGTGTATGAAAATACAAGATGAACTTAGCAATGGAAACCGGGCACACGAGAACAGTTTCCGCAGATGACAATAGCAGGTATCAATTGTGTACTTGAAAGACGAAAGGTTCGAACCATAATTGCGAGAGTGAGATCTCAGCCGTTAGTGTATGAAGCGCTTAGAATTATAAGTTGTTTAAATAATTTCGATTTACCACGGTTCGGGTTANATCTCAGCCGTTAGTGTATGAAGCGCTTAGAATTATAAGTTGTTTAAATAATTTCGATTTACCACGGTTCGGGTTAAGCAGCCGGTTAATGTGAATATGAAATGTGCATTTTTTTGACCAGTTTTACATATGACATGCATATATAACCCGATGAGAAGAGCAGCCCATTACCAACTGTAGATTTCAATTAGAAACGGACAATTCCATGAATACTTGTAGAGTATTCCACAATACGCCACACACGAGCGAAAGAGCAGCAGCGGAAATTCTCCTACGACTGAAACGTGGCAAAGAAGTACACAAGCATAGGCATACGTGCAGATGCGTTTCACTACTACAGAAAATAATATACCTACTACATGAAGGCATAAACCCTTCTAGAAGAAAATAAATCACTGCAAGTAAAAGCCGTAGACCTTAGAAACCAACTGCAAAATTATAGCTTTATGTTTTGCGAAACATCCTGATCTTCAACAAGAATGTACAGAACAGATTACCACTACGCGCATGCCTCTCAAAAATGGCTATAGCGCACTTCAAAATTCAACAGAATTCCCATCACTTCGGAAAAACTACGCTGCTCAATATAAAGTGCCCCACTCAACTCCAGTAACTACTAATATGTTTATTGGGAAACTGGCGAACAACTGCAATAGTATAAAGTCAAACCGTGTCAGCATACAAAAATCACCAAAATTAGCTTGCTTACAAAAAACGCATGTTTTCTAAAAAAAAAAAAACTGAAAGACTTAAAAACAAAACGAAAAGACAGAATTGTGATTTATGCAGATAGCCATGGATGGAACCTGGGAAATAATATGCGACAGATAGTTAGTACCGAAAATATTGTTTGCAACTGTTATCCCGGTGCCCCAGTGAAAGAATATGTACAAACTGGGGTAGAAGAGCGTCTTAACTCACGTAGAAGAGAATCTGAGTAACTTTCAAAATCAGTCTACGTGGCTGGTGCAAATGATGTGTCGAAATAATAAGCCAAGTGATGCAGTCAGATCATTAATGTATGCTTTGAGATCCTACATGCAAATGTACTGGTGGTCTATTACCACAAAAGTTCGACCTACCAGATGATTCAGTTATCAACAAAAACAACCAGCAGTGAACAGAAAAATGTGAAAAATATGTCGAGCTCATCGCATCGCAAAATTTCTGGATGCCAGCAACCTTGACATGTACACAACCCATGGGCAAAATTTTAATTAAAAAAGGAAGGGGGGGGGGAGGAAGTTGGCAACAAAAATTTTACCGTTATAAAATACGTGATCACATACACACAAAATGAAATTCTGAGTAAGGTGGTGCTAGGAGACTGCGTTGCTCAACCGCTAAACTGTAAATTAAAAACCAAATAAACAAGATAATGTATCATTCACGAAACCCTCAACTTGAAGTAATCGAACACCTCTTCCCAACATAAGTTATTGAAAATGGGACTATGAAAAATAATACTGAAGCAAACCAACTGCTTAAGAGACAAATTTCTCACATTAAGATTAGTCCTTTATCACGTACAGTTCGATTACTTCAATTTGAGGGTTCTGTGAATGCCCTGAAAAAAGTGAATTAACCCCGTTTTTTAGAACAACAAGATTATTCCGTTATCAACAAAGAATAATAGCAAAATCATCTCAAAAAACGTAACTGTAAATAAAGAATTTAAGATTCTTTATTTCAATATCTAACCAGTAGAAAATAAATAATTACAATCTTAAAAGTCGTTAAATAAAACGAATTGTCCATGCCTATTTTTTTTTACAGAATTCTGGTTGGATGGGCAAGGACGACAAACAAATATTTTAACAAACTACAAAACAGTTTCAAGTTATTTTAGAACCTTTGAATATGGGGGAAGTTGTATATTAGCTCTTGACTCCAATTATTACAAAATGGAAAGCCCAGACAATCTAAATAAATATAATGTAAAGTTATTAATATAATGCT
Organism: Clitarchus hookeri; assembly: GCA_002778355.1. NCBI lineage: Eukaryota > Metazoa > Arthropoda > Insecta > Phasmatodea > Phasmatidae > Clitarchus > Clitarchus hookeri. The sequence continues at coordinate 53,850 of NQII01003497.1, read as the reverse complement.
GTGCTTTATGATTAAGTTTTGTCCAAGAAACGTTAACCGCAGTTGCATTATACACACACCTCCTAAAGGTGATGGAAAGCAATTCTTTCAACAATTGTAATATTACGTAGTAAAATTATCGATACTCAACCAAGTATGCGGGGATATGAATATCAATTTTCTTAGCGAAGCTGCAGAAAAAATCATGTTCGAATATAGGTTTTCCATTTTTAATCTTACAAATACAGTGATGATACGAGCCAGAAAAACTGATACATCTGGCACTTGTATACAGTATATAATAACAAAGAGTAACCAAGTTGCATTGCATAACATAACTTATGCCTATCAGACCATCTGGCTGAATATTGCACATTGCCAATAATTATTTACAATATGCAAAAAAATAACTTTCGAAGAATTTTGGGAATATAGTGTAAAATAAATTTACATAATGTTGCAGCTAACAAATTGGTCACACATATATGAATCAAAACCTGTAAAATATAAATATAATTTATTCTTCGTATTTTTCCTCCAATCTTTGAGGTTGCATTCCTAAAAAAATCATTTAGAAACAAAATAACTAGCAGGCCCATATTAATTACCTCTGGCGTAAACAATTCTACTAAGAACATTAAAAAACCTCACAAACGTAAAAATACAAAAATATATAAAGAACATTTTAATATCCATTACCTAGCATATAAGAAAGTTTATCCAAAAGAGTTAATCTAGCCAAACAGAAGTATTTAAACATTTTAGTTAAAAAAAGTACCAAGCATGACAAAAATGCTATAAAAGATTATAAAAGAAGTTCGTAAATAATTAAACAACAAAAATAAACAAATTGTTTTAAGAGGAAATGATAAAAACTACAATCTGCAAATGAGATAAAAAATTATTTTTGAACGTAAGCAGACGAAAACAAATGGACAAAGTTGATTCAGATAAGCACATTAAATAATTTGAATTAAACATAACTGATAAGTCAATAAACCTTTATCCTACAAATGAACAGGCGATTAACAGAATAATAATAAATATGAAAAGCACATTATCTCAGGATTATTTTGGGATATCGTGTGAGGTGGTTAAAAAATGTTAAAAACCTATACTTTCAGTCCTTACACACATAATCAAAGAATCATTTTGCACAAGTATATTTCCAAAGATAACGAAAATATTAATTTAATACCAACACTAACAAAAAGGGATAGCACTAAATTTCGAAATCATAATTTCATTACTCTCCTGCCAGTATTCTCAAAAATTGTTGTTATAGTATATACTACCAGGTTGTGAAATTCTTTGACCAACACCAAAAACAAAATTATCTATTATATCAGCTGCTTTTAATCTTGTAAAATGTGTGCTGAGTAAATTAGTTCACGGTATCAATTACTAGGGATATTCTGTGATCTATCCGAGGCCTTTGACTCAGTGGATCACACAATACTAACAAAAAATTAGAATTTTACGGTGCACGTGGGTCACCATACATGCTCTTGCAGTCATGTAAGAAAGATAGACAGCAGAAAGTGTCCATAAAAATAAACAAAATGAATATTATTCTGGTTGGGGAATAGAAAACGTGGTGGCTGAGAGGTTAGCTTGCTCGCCTTCCACCAAGGCGAATCTGGTTCAATCTCATGCCAGGACACTCCCGGATTTTAGCATGTGGGAATCGTGACGAATGATGCCTCTGGTCAGCGGGTTTTCTCGAGGATCTCCCATTACCCCGACCCTTGCATTCCGGCGCTGCTCCATACTCACTTCAATCAACGTCATCGGCCCTCAAGACCTCGCTGTTAAGAGCCGCCCAAATCTCTTCACTCACTCTGGCTGGGAAAAGTTTGAAAGAGGTTTACCCCAAGATAGTATCTTACGCCCTTTATAGTTTTTTTGTACATAAATGACATCTTACATAATAAAGGAAAAAGAGAAATAATCCTATTTGCTGATGATACAAAAGTGCTGATATGGAGTGAGGATGACAAATATATATTTTCGTACTTGAAAGAAACACACATTGATCTGGAAAGCTGGTCTCTTATTAAAATATTAATATTAAATTCCTCCAAAACTCAATTCATAAGATTAAAAAAAATAACTTAACATCACCTGACAGTCATCGCAAACTATTTTCGAAGGTACAGCAGTCCACAAACTTTAGTGGCAAATAAGGTTGACAAATTACTGAGATTGAACGTTTAAGCTTAAAATTCGGGTGATTTCTTTCAGTATGGCACAGTATAGAAGTCATATATTTGTGTATTCAGACCACACAGTAAAAATAGTCAGCCTACTTGTTGCTCAACAAAGGTGTACATTTTTNGTCATATATTTGTGTATTCAGACCACACAGTAAAAATAGTCAGCCTACTTGTTGCTCAACAAAGGTGTACATTTTTTAATAATACAACATGTCACGCACTGTGACGAAGCAGCATGAAGAAAACAAGTAGGTTGAAGATTTAATACCACGTAATGCATACCTTATGAAACAGTAATCGCCTCCTGGTATGCTAATTTGTTGTGATTTATTTGGGTAGTTTATAAAATATTATTTTTAAAGGCAAATATAAAAATTAGCACTTCCTTACAAAATTGCAGCCTGAAAGCTAAGTATACGTTTGTCCTATTGTCTCCTAGGTAATTCCTGCATACGGAGTTTCTTTGAAATAAGTATTATTGTTCTATAGATTTGGCATAATAGTTTAGCATAATCTATGTACCTATATTTCCACCATTTTAAATATAAGTGCATTATTTACAAACTAATATAATATATGTTTGGGGTAGGTTGTCATAGCAGTAATTTGGCGGGAATAGGCTGTGTGGCTTCCCAATATTGTGAAATCTTTTTTTTATTTAAATGGCACTATCTTTCAAAATCGTGAACTAATGAGTATACGATTTTCCACATTTAACTCTGGAAATGTATACTGCAAACACATTCTACATTTTTTTTATTCAAGTCGCTTGAAACTTACCTGTAATGTGACATGATACAAACTAATTGTTAAAATAAGCATCAGTCGGAATGTTAGAAAATTATTGAAGTAGGATCTTTTTAACAAATATTACAAGTGTATCGAGTTTGGTGTAAATCGGTGCACGGGTTCAAATAACTTTAAAGGGGGAAGACACATGCATATAAACACCTACACCACACACACACGCACAGATAAGTGTGCTCATAAGCCTATCTTTCCTCCATAAAGTAGGCTAACTTTGTCAATTAGGATCTATATGATTTTTCTTCTCCAAAGATCACTGAGGTTGCTTCAGAAAACTGAAAGCTTATGAAGTCTAAATTTATCACCAATTTCCTAGTTCATAGATGGCTGTTAAACCATTCAATGCGTGGTTGATCAACACCCAGGAATCTTGATTTATTACTAAGTTTTGGTCTGAAGAGTTATAAACCACTGATAAGCTGAAGTATACAGACTGAGACACTTANATTGATTTATTACTAAGTTTTGGTCTGAAGAGTTATAAACCACTGATAAGCTGAAGTATACAGACTGAGACACTTACTGTAAATGTGACATGTACTCAACACACATAAAAATACTGATTATACAGTAAGAAACTGAAGAAAGGAACTTCTAAAACTAGACGGTATAATACTTTCAGTGTAGGGAAGAAACAATATAAAAAAATCTGCTCAACAGTTTTTAATGGAAACCATTGAATAGACATACATAGGGCATATGGGGACAGAGGCGACATTATGATTCGTCCGCCTTCGTGCTGTGTCATTCCGGATTGCGACATCTTGGGCGTGATGTCACGGCTGTCCTCTAGGATTTGTCGTTGACCTTGACCATTTTGGTATCATCAGTCGTTTGCAATCTTGTTTTCGGTTCATAGCTTTCTTTTTTCCACTTAAAATGTTACCCCTGAAAATTTCCTGACATTCCCTGAAAACATGAGAAAATATTATACATTTCTAACTTGTTAACTACAAACTAAATATAAGGATCTTTAAAATAAATATACTGATGAAGAAAATGATAACGGCACTAAAATTGTGTTGTCAACAAATGTAAATATCTAGAACTTTGGTTTTAAATGTCCGTCTGCACAATAAGGTGGCAGTTTAAGAATAACTCGGGAAGTCGTCCAGAACCCAGAAATGCAGTAGTCAAGTCGACAACCCTGAAGTCATTGTCTCTACCAAATAGCTCAGAAACTGTTGGTGAAGGAGGATTATGACAACCAGAAGCTGAAGTGTGTGTATTTCCATTGGATCCTTTGCACCATCCGGCATCGCTTATTACAGTAATGTAGGGAACGCCGTTCAAAACAATACGGCCATAGATGTGAAACTAGTAACGGGAAAGAAGAAGTCTACATTTTCACCAAAAGTGAAGATTTAGAACAATAAATAGTCTTAGACACCCCTTGAAAGTGTATTATATGAATGTACGTAAATCAATTCGGAAGTCCTTGATAGAATGTGAATGCGCCTAAGTGTTAATTTCTTNAAATCAATTCGGAAGTCCTTGATAGAATGTGAATGCGCCTAAGTGTTAATTTCTTTTGGTTTTGGCAATTTAAGTTCAGTGTGTTCAATTTTAATGAAGTCTTTATCTTCCTATTATAACATAATAGAAATATCTGTACCTTTCTTTCGCAAAAAAAAAAAAAGTAAGCATAACCTCTAACCAATAGGAGACTGTCCGTGATTATGTTTGTCTGTTTTCCATAATGTTTTTGTGGATGGCAATGTGTACGGATGAAAAATGTAAATATTAGCCATGACTCTTCATTTTCTGTATTTCTTACACCAGTCTTCGGTACCTTTGTGGTACCTACACTTATTTTGAATATTGTTTCAGAATATCAGAACAAGCAATATGAACGATAGTACCAGCTCTCAGCCAGTGTATCCCTCAATATTTAATAATTTCGTTTCATGCAAGGGTGCAAAAACGTCAAAATAAAAATAATTTATATAAATAATTGAAAAGTGTAGTGGGGAGAATTGTGCGGCTCATAACATCGAGGTTTTGAGAGTCGATGAGGGTGAATTGAGGTGATTATGGAGGAGCGCCGGAATGCAAGCGCGGAGGAAACGGGAGATCCCCGAGAAAACCCGCCGATCAACGGCATCGTCCAGCATGATTCACACATGCAAAAATCCGGTAGCAACTTTTAATTTTTTTTAGTTGATGCAAAGTCAAAAGTAATAGTAGGTATACATAAATCTGAATTACGCTGATAGAAAATGGTGTTTAGCTCAGTGCTGGCGTTCCTACATAAGCATCTCACATAACTAAAGTATGCGATGCAAGGGCCAAGGAAACGGCAGTGCCCCGATAAAAACTGCAGGTCAACGGCAACGTCCGCCAAAGGTTGTTGCGACAATTTTGTCGACGTAGTATGATAATTCTTATATTCCTCAATTTTTCTATGAGTTAATAAACTTATTTAATATAATAGTATATTTAACGTTCAATTAAAAAGCCTGATTAACTATTAACTGATAGTAACATAAATACATCATTCTTTGATTCATTAAGAGGAGAAGATCCTATTCTATTTCAACAGTTATTTAGATTTTTGGTCACCCCATTAAGGTATATATTTTTTAATTTAACGGAGATTTATTATTGTACCTTTTGTATCTAGATGTATTAAATTTATATTATTTATATGATAATATCGGATTGAGATGTAGATACGCTTTGAGTTATTCTTTGGAGTTACTCATGGTGTAATATTTATTTATTCATTGTTAGATTGGTGCTATTTTCTTGGGGATTTTTTTATTTAATGATTTAGTCTAATATATTGAATATGAATTGTTTATGATAAATGGCACTCAATCATTAACAACTTTATTGTTTGATTGGATTTGGTTATTACTTTGCCACCTTGCTCGGTTTCGGTTTCAAAGACTGACGTGCACATCAGTCATGACCAAGCGAGGTGGCGCAGTCTTGAACAAATGGACTCGCATTCAGGGGTGCATGGGTTAAATTACTAGTCCGACCACCCTGATTTCTGTTTTTCGAAATCACTCCAGGTGAATGCCGGGATGGTTCCTCACTGCAGGTCATGGCCTATTCCTTCGCGGTTTCTGCTTCTCACAGCAACTTTTTTCCTTCTCTAACGACTTCGCTGTCGACGCTACTTACTTTCCTATCAGCCACGCCTAACCAACAATGTCTTTATTTTGGATGGTGATTTTAATCATTATAATAAATGTTCAACAAATGCGAATTTTAATTTAAATTTTTATACATCTTTAAATGTCCATTTATATAATTCTACTACTTTAAATTTTTATTTGCAATGTTTTAATATTAATTTTACATTTTTTTCATATTTTGATTACTTAAAATTGAAATAATTTCCTGTTCATTTATTAATATTTCTGTGTTAATTAGCATGCACAATTCTTAAATTAAAAAAAAATGATTGTGTAATGAATAACTAGGTTTAGTCTGGGGAGGTGAACTTCTTACAGCAGTTGTGCGAAATTTCGAATATTGTTTTATTAGTGTGATGATATTTTTTGCTTTGTGTGATTTTCCGTGACTTATGTTTCGTGGAAGGCCATATAAAAAGGAAAAATAATAGTCACTAAGAAATACAATAAAAATTAAAGTATGGTTAAAAATTAATTTGATTTAAACCGGAATAAAATACGATCGGATTTCCAAGATGATAAATAAAATTTTAGGTGTGCATTTAACAGAATTTATTATGTATTTTAATATATTCATTGGGTACTTCTTTAAATATATAAACAGAAGTCAGACGTTAAACCAAATATATAATAAAGGTCTTTGAATGATATCAGTAGTCGAAGAGTCGAAAAGAAAATGGTCCAGGAAAACTTCGATTCAGGAAGAGCACAGGAGTTACGTTTGATCTCATCCTGTGCGATGCGTATGTTTCCACTTCATGTAGAAGTGAACATTGCCATGGGTTAAATAACTTGTGTCCTCATGCCTATACTGCATGTAACTATTGGAAATGTAAATGCCATATTTATATATTCTTAGTTTCATTTAAGTTCAGTAAATTTTGACACTTAACGAAAATAAGTGTGGACCCAATGTATCCCTCCGCCACAGCTGTTCTGTCAGTGAAGGAAACAATGTATATAAACGAATTCTATTAGTCCAATGTCAGGAACTGAAAGACTGAAAACTTCAGTCCACTAATTAATCTACTTTAGCTGGATGCCTTTCCCAACTGTTTTAATTTTGTTATACTCAAGTTATATAATAATTAGGGTTCTGTTTATTTTATCGGTGGGGTGGGGAGCTCTAGTTTATCGTCTTTCGTGAGACAGGATTATTTTGTGACCCTTACGAGAGAGTAGCAATTTGAGCTGCCCTTTATTTTGATGATGTAGTGGATAATATAGTTCGTACGGAAATAACATTCAAATTACTACAACTCGAAATTTGTAACTTCAACAAAAGAACAAACCGCGATAAATGTGTCACTTTTCGTATCAACGCAAGATATACAAACTAGAATTTTCAGTGAAGTTAAACTCGCACATCAAAATTGTTGAGTTTTTTATATAATGAACTGCACTGAATAAATTGTTTATTTAGGACACGTACTCGGTGCCTATGTGAACTTGGCCACCGAAACATCGAAACAGTTAAAACTCCTCATAATCAGCGAATTTGACTGCAGATTTTTTGAAACTGCTCCACTTCACTCAGTAAAATTCTACTGATAAATTTAGTTGCTTGTAGTGTCACTGATAACACAGTGATTTCTACTGATTCCTAATGAATTGCACTGGTCATGCAGTAAAACACCAGCGCATTCAATTGATTCGCCAGTAGATAACAGCTTATTAGCTGGAAACTCAGTAAAATAATTATACAGATTGCAATTAATGATTCGATTTAGAGCGTATGCTCACAGATGCAACCGTCCGAAAAAAAAATTACATTTTAATGCGTGATGGTTTAAACTAGCATGCGTAAGTCGAATGGGGTGTGCATAATTTTTATAGGGAAATTAATTGGAAACATATTCAGTGTTTTCGTACTGAAACCCAAACTGAGACAGCGTTAAGCGCAAGTAGAGTGCATGAAAAGCTGCTCCTATAATGAGGGAGGAATAAAGTATCCGTCAAGTATAGGCTGTTCACGGTAAACTGAGCACTTTTCAAAGCCCTGCTTAAGATCTACTTGTACACACATTATGTATTCTTCGGCCAAATGTAAAATCAACATTTCCTGTCTTAGTGAAACCGTGAACTTGGAACAATAGTAAATAGTTTACAAATGTTCTATCTTTACACTTAAGTGCATTAAAAACTGAAAGCGAAATAAATAATTTTAGTGTTCACAAATGTGTATCAAACGATATTTTTAACGTTAAATGAAACTACTTTCCTTACGTCCTTACCAGCTTCACTGAGCGCCCGTTGAAATATACGGACGTAGAATCAAAGACATATTTCGAAAGTTGATTTAGAAAGTGCTCAATTAACCGTGAACAACCTATATATATAATAATGTGAGCTTAGAGTTAGACAGATTTAAAGAAAAATGCAGACAACTAGTTCCCAATCGACCTAGAAATATGATTTTAATATAATTTTTAGGCGCGGTGTATGACTAAAAATGTTTCTGCCATTGTTATTACAGAAACATAATTTGAAATTTAAGACCGCGTGTGTTGGCGTGTCTGGAATACGGCTTTGAGCCTCACGTCTATACGTCTGCGTTAGTGAGTAATATTTTCTTTGGTATATGGGAATGAAGGATACTTACTCAGCTTTTATGACTCGAATCAATAGATCTAGTGGAGACCTTTCGTTCGGCAACCACACCAGGGCTCTAGCACATCGGAGTCGCCAGGAATACCGCCCGGAAATTTTTGCTCGCTTCCAAAATGGCCACCAGTCGCCGCGGGCCCCCTCCCGTGGTGTCAACTCTAGGTCATGTCGCATTTATTTCAATCGCGTTATTATATGCGAACGTTATAGCGTTGGAATGGATCACCCTGCAAACGTTACGTCACCGTTTACGTCCTGGTGCCCCATGCGTATAGTCTATTCGCGGTTTCTTCACACTTTTTGAATTAAGTATTTAAAAAATTACGCCATATATGACTAGTTTAGTTATTACCTAAACATATCGTTCATAATAAACGTTTTATACTTGTCTTCACATAAAAGTACCTAATTTTTAGTTCAACTTAACTTTCGCTTATATTTTATCCATAAATTATAATAATGTTTAGTTTATAATTTATATGAAATAGAAAACAGGGACAAAAAATGCGTGTTGGCAACACCTAGTAATAAATCGTTATTGTGCAAAATATTATTACACAGAGTGTGCACGAAAGCGGTGCGATTTCCCTTTGGTGCAGTTTACTAGACTCGGTTAATCTTTGTTTGCATGAGGCGGGGGAATATCCTGGAATTTCAGCAGGGCTTCAGAAAAGTTGCAAGTAACCGTGAATGGACTCATAGGCTTGATTATAAAGACGTAGTTACGTCAACGGGGTTTAAATTTTGAAGTCTCGAAAGCTGGGCTAGTGGAGGCGACATTCCCCTGCCGGCAGGTTCGTCCCAGTGAGCTCAGAAGGTCGAAGTGGAGCCTCTTGACGCGTAACCCCGCTAAAGCGCGTCGCCCCTAGGGGGGGTTGCGGAGAGAACCGCTGATGGGGGGGAGCGCAGAATGGCCCGGAAAGAGGTCGTAATGAAAACATTTTAAAGACACGGCGTTGATGTCGGTTAATGAGAGCGGTACATGAGAAGGGGGGGGTGGTTGAAACAATATCCCCTGTCCCCGCCGAGAAGGGGAAGGGGCTTGGAACATCCGGCGCCCGACTTACGGCGTGCGCAGTTCCGTCTCTCGCTGCCTGATGGCCCCAACCCGCACAGCATGCGCCGGTCCAGATAGCCCGCCTCATTAGGAGGTAAATGAGTCCGGATGTGCGGTGTGGAACATCCCGGATTCTCCCACGGCGACCCGAGCGGGAAATCCGAGCCGCGAAGCGCGCTCCCCGGCATGCAGAAACGTCCACTCATTATCGCTCGTGTTCCAGATCTCGAGAGACGCTTTACCGACTCGAAAGAGCCCTTTTACTTTCAACGTAAGTTGTTGTACTCAGGCACTTTACTTGCGGGGGAAAAAGAAAGTTTATACTCTTAGAGTAAAAATAAATGTATATTTTTTGATACATGTGGCACAGTCCAAAACTATTAGTAACAAAAAAGCATAATTTACATGGGGCGTCTTGTTCGCTGTTAATTGAAAATTTTTTCAAATCATTCCTTGTATTGTTCTGACGTTAACTAAGACTATTTTCCACTAACGGTTACTTCCAACATTTGCGAAGCTCTGCTAAAATTCTACTTCCAGGATGTTACTCCACCTCGTGCAAACAGACCTTAACCGAGTCTACAAAATTACACCAAGGCTACAACCCACGGCATTAGTGCGCACTCAGTGTAATGACATTTTGCATAAGAACTATTTCTTACTAGTCATTACCAACACATCTATTTTCTCTTTGTTTTTATGCATATTAATTTTAAAGTAAATGATATAATTTATACACAAAATACAAGTAAAAATTAAATTTAACAAAATATAAGGTAAATTTATGTTAACAAAATTATAAAACGCTTTTGGTAAATGATTTACAGTATTAAGAAAAAAACAAGTATCTTATACATTGGGTAATTTTTCAAAGGTTCGTTTCAAAAAGTGTGACAATGTCGCGAATAGAGTATAATGTTGGCAGCGCGATAATATTACTAGCCGAGTGTATTAACGTATTATTAAGAAATGTAATGTTACAGTTGTAAGTAATTACCTTTTTTATATCCGTATTAGAGCAAAACTTTTGTAATAATTCTATAAGATATATATATAAATTTTATAATGTCACTCGGTCGTCTAATGAGTACTATTTACTCATTGGATTTGTGTTAATTTCAATTTTATTTGTAGCAAAAGCATAGAAAATTAGTTGAAAAAACTAAATTGCCAATGCTTTCATAAGTGCTTAAATTCAACCTGAAGAGCCAATATGAATAAATTGCAATTACCTTGAAATTTCCTAGTATNTGCTTTCATAAGTGCTTAAATTCAACCTGAAGAGCCAATATGAATAAATTGCAATTACCTTGAAATTTCCTAGTATCATAGCATTTATTATGCAAATATCAATCTCGTTGATATAATGCCATAAGTTACACGTATAACTAAATGTTACTTAGGTTGACAACACAAATAATTGGGTTCGTGGTAATGATTACGACTTTTGTTAATATTTATTAACAATTTTTTTCATCCAAACTCAATTTTTAAAATTGGAGTGCTTTAATTTTACTGTACAAGTTTAATTCAATCCGCAGAATACAAAAATATGTATTCAAAGTCCTCTAACCCAAAGAATTGTGTTGAGATAAAAAAAATATTAGTTAAATGGTAGAAGGTTTACCCAGTAAATACATTCATGTAAATATACATAAGTAATTTAAGAATTTATTGCCAAAAAGTTATTATTGCAATTAAGTTTGTGAAATTTAACGAAAAACTTCTACGTATGTACATAATTATTAAAAATATATAAATTTGGACTACGGCAGTGTGAGGATAATTTGCGCATCTTGGCGAGAAATTTCACATAATGTTTTCTAAAATATAAACTTAATTTAATGGAGTGATTTAAGACAATGTGAGATTTAAAAACAGCATGTCTCTGTTGCGATATAAGAGCTACTGTTGTGAGTGTACAAATGTGATAATTCAAAACAAAAATGGACCGATTTTAGTAAATAACCTGCTTGCTTGCAAACACAAAAAAAAATTAATTTTGGCGAGGTACTCAAAAGCGTTGATAGCAGGATTATGACTTTGCATTTTAGATCAAGTAANTGGACCGATTTTAGTAAATAACCTGCTTGCTTGCAAACACAAAAAAAAAATTAATTTTGGCGAGGTACTCAAAAGCGTTGATAGCAGGATTATGACTTTGCATTTTAGATCAAGTAACTCGGTAGAAGGAATTTTCCTCATATTATATAGCAATAGTTTGAGTTGTTTGCGATAGACCGAAAAACCTCATTACAAGACTGTCTTTTCATCCAAAACGAAGGACTAAAGAGGAGAAATATGAGTTACTACACTGTCAACTTACGGTAGAATAGCTGCTTAGGTAAAACGTTAAACCGGAAATTTAAATTGTGGAAATTTTGAAAATAAGCACACGTCATATACACAAACTAAATTATAGCATGTCTTTAGTATTAACTGTAAGTGAATCAAATTTCATTGAATTCATTGTACTGGCTCAAAATATTTATATTTGGGGGGGGGGATGCAAACACACGGCTACACCCACACAGGAAGGTGACCTGACAATGTAATCCTTCCTTCGAATGTAAGCTTTATTTTCTTTTTTTTTTTTTTATGATTTGACATCTGTCTTTGTGACTAGGAGCATTTAATAAGCTCCGTTCACAAAATTCCTTCCCTGTGTGTGAATTCAGTCATAGAAGTCTCTTCTTGGGAAATCGTTTACCTGGGATATGTACGTTTGCATTGTAAAAACCCTTTTGTATTTCTATATTTTTACAATCAATTCTTAAAAAATAGTAGCCAAGATTATTTCTGTAACACTACAAGTGAGTGAGTAAGTGAAGAGATTAAGGAGGCTCTTAACATCGAGGTATTGAGAGCCGATGAGGATGAAGCGAGGTGAGTATGGAGAAGCGCCCGAATGAAAATTTGGGGTAAACGGGAGAACCCCGAGAAAACCCACCGCCCAGCGGCATCGTCCAGCAAGATTCCCCCTTGCAAAAATCCGGGAGTGGTCCAGCCGGGGATTGAGCCCGGTTGACCTTGGTGGGCGGTAATCAGGCTAACCGCTCAGCCATTGCGGCCCTACGCTACAAGTAAGTTAGAACAAATTTTTTGTCACACTACTGTGAAAAGTGTAAAACTCAAATTGAATTTCAACAAGCAAATACTGTAGACTTGAATTTTTTTTATAAATATGAAGATAACACACACTACTTCGTTTGTTACACAAAATAGTGTGAGATGAAGATACAATATGTTACATACCGCAATAGAAGAAAAAATGTTGCCAGCCATTTTTCCAAAAATTATTTGTAAAACGTACAATGTTCATGTTGGAAACGGGTCTGGCCTCACCAACTAGCGCCCTTGGTGTGCCGGCCCCTGAAAGGGTATTCCAGGAGCACTTATTTATAGCTAGCTTTAGTTTTCACAAGCAAAAGCTAAACGACCCAAGTTGTTGAGTTGCCACTGGGGAAATAGCAAATTCTGAACTGCCATGCTGGTCGGAAAAGGTTCCTCTACTACAGTTAAAATAACTTTCTTACTATTCTATTTGCGCCACAATTCAGCTTATTTCACATTCATGTAACTATGGCAGTATTTACATTATCTCATTCACGGTTCAGTGTCCCCTCTCCTGGAACTCAGACTTGGGGCAGGATTGGTAACCGAAATTCTGCCCCTCCCCGAATCCCCCTCGTGATCTTAGAACATCACATCATACTGCACTCTATATATCCTCTTCTGCAAAGCCTCTCAGCAAAGAAGAAAACCGGACCTGGCCCGGTCTGGCGAGGAACAGTTTCTCAGGACTGTACAGCTGCAGCGCCAAAGTACAGCGCGTCTTAACCTCGTCGTGATTCCAAGACACCTCCACCAGAGCAGATCTTTCCCAACATTATTTCTTTCTTCCTGACTAACCTTACACATCTTATCTCGACCCACAGCTCCCCAACTCACACATAGTTGGAAGGGGAGAGTTTCTCAGCACACAGCAGCTGTAGTGCCAAGCTGTGCATAACTGAGCCCCGTCGCGAACCGAAATCACCACCATTAGATCCAATCCCTCCAACGAAGTTATCTCTTTCTCTTACACTTATCTTACACATATTTTCTCAAACCGCAGCTCATCAGCCCACAAGAAACGAGAAGAGAAGAGTTTCTCAGGACACAGAAGCTGTACAACCAAGCTGTGCATACCTAAGATTCGTTGCTATCCCAAACCACCACCATTAGAATAAATCTCTCCAAATACGTTATCTCTTTCTCTTCTACTTATCTTACACATATTTTCTCAAACCACAGTTCACCAACACACATGTAGCTGGAAGGGGAGAGTTTCTCAGGCCACATCAGCTGTAGAGCCAAGCTGTACATAACTGAGCCTCGTCGCGATACCAAACCAGCCCAGGCTCGGCTCCCCTTGTCGACATCGCCATAGTTCTCTTTCCTGATCCTGGTAAGGATCCCAACATTCCATTCCTTGGAGAAGTCCTCTCCTATGCAACTCTTATTGCTCACTCTTGTGCATGCTCTAAGTTGTCTTGTGAGGTTCTGGTATTAACTAGTATGTCATAATCGAGTACTCGCTGAGCCATAGTGAGTCACAACCAGCTCACTCCATCAAACCCGATAGTTAGTCCTAGTGGAGGACTACACTATAGCTCCGAATTGCAGAACGTACAAAAAATCTTACTGTTTGTTGTGTTGGCTAAGGCGCGTGTTCGTGTTATGTTACGGCGGTTGGAGAGGCTGATCTCTCCCAGCTACCTGTGAGATCGACTGACATTCCAGACGTGACACGCACGTACGGACATTATAATTACGAAACATTTCATGTTCTGTAGATGTAGTAAATCGTTAGTAAGGCTATCTCATCTTCAAGAGGCCGCGGATTCGATTCCAGTCGGTTGCACGATTGGTGGTTTTAATATATGGCAAAAGCTGACGCAGTTCCTTTATATCAAATTTCCTAGTCATCACCCGTTATGTTGATATGGTTAATCTCGTTGCATTAAATATATATATATATATATATTGTTTTTGAATGCCATCTCATACTGTACGCTTGTCCAAGAGCAACAAAATATGGTACAATACCAGAATATTTCGTGAGTTGATTTGCCAGCCAGCAGGCTATACTCAGCATGCTCTATGTACTTGAGCCAGCATCGTTTGTCTATTGTCTGCTGCCACAGTGCGNAGCCAGCAGGCTATACTCAGCATGCTCTATGTACTTGAGCCAGCATCGTTTGTCTATTGTCTGCTGCCACAGTGCGAAGCCTTGGTAAAAGATTGCTCTGCTGCTTTCTCTAGATGTATTACTGGCTGGCTGCTATAGTACACAGGGCTTGTATTAAGAACTGAGTGTCCAACCGCAAAGTTAGAACAGAACAAGTGTCTGAAGTCAGCCCTGTCATCAATGCCAATTACTCGTGGCCTAGTGATGCGTTATTATTATTGAAGCTGAAAAACATAGGTACCACCGTTGATAATACCGGTGAATTACTAATGTTGGAATTTCCTTGTTATGAATAGTTCATGAGAGTTGAAAGTTTTCGATAGTTTGTACATGCCTGGGGTTGTGGGAATGCAACTCCAGATGTTTTTTGATAAATTCAGTCATCCATAAAGCTTAAAGTTATGGTGGCAAAATAATGAAGTATTAGTTTCCTATTAGTGAGATAAATTTTTCAGCTATGCGATTACGGTTTTGTGAAAAAAGTTTTCAGTTCTTGAATATTTAAGTATATAATTATTATCTTTGGTCACAAATTACTGCGATTTTGTCCTTACCAATTGGAAATTTTCACTCTTCGGTTTTAGCAATTTTGAAGCAGTGCCAAGTCAGTATCGGACTTCCCACGGAATTATTCGGCCAGTTTTGTAATTTAATTTCATGTTGTACTTATTAGGCCTAATATTTCGCCACAGCGTATTTTCACTCGTGTATTTTAAATGCATGTTAAATGTTTGTGAGTTGTGTTCCATCAGGTGAGACCGTGACACTACTTGCTGCAATTTTCTTGAAATTTATACACATACTCTCGGCGTGTTATGGCGCCTACAGGTTTAAAATGGACATAGTTTGGTCACAGTCGGTTTATTATTCTGCCTACTATATAACTGTGTGTCACGTGTGAATATCAACTTAGCTAAGGAAGTTATAACTATTTATCTTTTTCTCAACGAAAACGAACTTAAAAATCGTTATGATAATTAATTGGTTGTTCTCGGGCCAATATTTACTCTCGTTTTAATAAAACAAAATGAAACATTACAGGAAACACTAATTTACACATTTTACCCTTAACAATGCTTTTATTTTACGACCCAAATATAATTTTCCTTTTTTGCTGCACACACAAAAGAGATATAATACACATATATGCCCATGAGTGACTTATTTTAAATAAATACCGTTCCAGAAAGAGATATCCATCAGAGGCTGATTTCAAAAATGCTCATTTTACCGTGAACAAACACAACTTGATTGTCATCTTTTTCATTTTTCCGACTTCGTTGAGAGCGATGTAATATATTTGGAGACAGCGAGTGGTACATCGCGAAAACCATTTTCGGTAAATTAGTTTTCATAACGAGTTTCGCCCAGCTACTTTTGTCATTGGATAACGCACGGCATATTCTTTTTTCAAACGAATCAGAGATGTTTACTATTACAGCGCCAAAATTTTCATTAACTCAGACGAATGAGATTCACACACAAATGAAAGCCTTCTCCTTCACTTTTTGTATTTGACTGTTTATCAACTCCTCCTACGCTGCCGAAGGTCTCTTTCACTTCNGAAAGCCTTCTCCTTCACTTTTTGTATTTGACTGTTTATCAACTCCTCCTACGCTGCCGAAGGTCTCTTTCACTTCCGGTTTCAACTTTTTCCTTCTGATCGGCTGTCTTTCGGGGTTCGTACTTTGTAGGTGTTATTTCATTTTTATCTTTATATCTATACTTCTTCACACTACAGATATTTAGTTCCTTACTAGATATCAGCAGAGAATAAAAATTGACCTTCTGAATTCTATCAAGTAGGTACGTTTAAACTTAAAAAGTAGTAATATTTTCCCCCACAAATATTACCTATGTTTATATAAGCCTTGTAAGGGTTCTGAAGTCTTCTTGCAGCTAAGAATCTTGAAAAACACTTACGTTTACTACGGAATAAATAAATTAATTAATACTGTGTGAGTGTGTATTCTTAGGCGGCTGTAACACCAACAATGATGACAGATTTATATTATAAGACCCGTAGCTTACGTTAAAATGCCCACCTACCTTGAGCCGTTAGAAGGCTTCGAAGCACGGGAGCGATAAGGAAAGACACTGGCCCGCTGTGCTCAGGGATCCTAACTGGCATGCAGTATCCTCATAGTACTGCGTGTACCTGTGGACTTTAAGCGATGACCCTATCGTCTTATTGGTGGGAAGTCTGTAGCAAGTTTTATTGCAGGACCCTTACTCTTGTATTCATCCGACAGGAATATTTTGAGATAAGGCGCTTTGAAAAAAAAAAACCGGTACTTAGCCATGTTGGAGTACTCCGAAATGGCGTTTCTAAGGTGCGTGATGTCTTGAAGGTGACCGACAGGCATAGTCAGACGTGGTGTGTTCTTTTCGTAGATCAGCACATTGCGGACGTGAGATCAAATGCAGACAAATTAGTGAAAGAAGGATTCGGAGCATTGTGATGCTTACGGAAAAAACAAATTTCCAAAATACCAGTTCCTGGTTTAGCTGTTATACCTTGAAGTCCGAAACGAAACAGTTAAGACAGAATAACATAACAGTCTTCAACACTAACGACCTTGCGACACCAACTTTNTTAGCTGTTATACCTTGAAGTCCGAAACGAAACAGTTAAGACAGAATAACATAACAGTCTTCAACACTAACGACCTTACGACACCAACTTTTATCATCCTTGTCAACATCGTAATTAACACTAATAATATTACGATACCCCTTCCTTGAATAATAATTTCTTCTTTTTTGATAATGTCCTTGTTGCATGTTGGACGTTTTCCCTAAGGAAACTCTCTACCGTTCGTAAGATTTNGTCTTCTTTTTTGATAATGTCCTTGTTGCATGTTGGACGTTTTCCCTAAGGAAACTCTCTACCGTTCGTAAGATTTTATAAGGACTGATTGATTCACTGTAGTGTGTCTGTGTGTATATATATGTGTCTGTGGATGTTGCATAACCCAACCTTGACCTCTCTTGACCTTTGTTGATAACCTTGCGACCCCTTCAGTACATGTATTAATATATAAGATCAAAGTGCAAGGTCGAATGTGACGTCATAGAGGCAACTGAAACTTGCCAAATTACAGTTTATTCGTATAACGTTAACAGGAAAGATGTTCACCGAAATCGACGATACATGTTCTTTTTCCCTGCTTCGTACACACTGGGTTCGAACCTTAGCATATGCCCGATCGTGTCCGGTTCTGTGAAATTTATATCTGCGGTGCAAAACATTTCGGCCCTCAGGGTATTCAGATTCCTGTCCATTTTGAATGCAATGTAGTGCAACAGGGATTTATTTATGAAGTATTCCATATCCTTAATCTCGTATGCCCTGGTGGGAATGAGGATTTCCTTCGCTGACCCCATAACCGAATAACGAAAACTGGGATTTTTATTTTCCTCGATGTTGGATATGAAATTGTTAGTTTGAAAATCCATCAGCCCCACACACCATTTACCCTCCATTTATAAGTGGGGGTAAAAGCTGGCCCGCAGCTCAGGCGTTTGACAACTCAGAATGATAGACACCAACATAATGTTGAGATCGGTACGGCTAACACACCTTTTTATTCCCTGCGAATTATATTGATTTTTTTTCGGTTCATCACTGTAAATCTCGATTGCTTAAGAATCGCGGACACAAGTGTCCACAGTTCCACGTGTAAGGTATCTGTTCCATTTCGTAATTGTACGTTAGTTTGGTTTATTTCAAATACTCGCGCAATTAGAGTGGACGACGCAAACCCTCAAAACAATCATAATAGTCTGCGTATTTACCCAGATTTGTCCAGATTAATTATGGCAAATTCGTGTCTCTTGGGTTTAGAGGGCAAAGCATCCCTCATAAACAGTCCGAGAAAATTAAGTATTTTCAATTTCGTGCAAGCAGTTCCCAATCCACATTCGTCAGTGAGCGTCTAGGCAGATTCACATTGGTTTCCTTCTTCGAGTTTTTCCTCCCCCCCCCCCTTCTCCATTCCCTTCCACAAATTATCCTCATCTTCCCCGACGTGGGTGACGAATATAGCCCTTGGCCGTTTTTTTCTCCATGGCAATAGCTTCCAATTTTCTGTTATGGTGGTTGGTTTCCTCTACATGTTTTCATGGCGCTTACAATATTTTTGACTGCCTGGCGATACCGGCCAGAGTACCAATTTCAGGTATCAGTGTGGGCAGGAATCATCCTACCTTGTCCTTCCCTTTCCTCTTGGTCCTTCGAGGAAGCTGCGATGCCTTTTGCTTGCACGTAGACCCATGCCTAGTTTAACCTTGGCTTTCATGATGTTGGATACGCCCCAAGCAGTTACGTTTTCTCCTAGCCCGGCGGCTGCCGATTTTCTTATTTCATCGGCCCTCTGCGCAAATATCTTGTCTACCTGGTGCCCAGCTTGCAGAACATTGTACTGGGAATAGGCGATGTCGTGCTGCTTGCACGCTTCATCCAGGGCATTTATGCCCATCTCGTTGCATAACAGCCTTTTAGCTAACATTGTTCCCCAACCCGCAGAACATGTATCCTGGTATGTAAAGTTCGAGCGGGAGATTATTGATTAGTGAAGCGACGATCCCACAACTAGATTTCACCGTCTTTACCTCATGGCGCATTGAATTATACTGAGCGAGCAAACTATAAAAATTCTTGTTTTATACCATTTTGTTTCAGTGTAATGGAGGTAATTAAGCAGGACATTAGTCTCTCCATGCATATCACCGGGGAAGATGCCGAAACCGAGAACGAATCAAATTATGGTTCCCTGTTGCCTAATAACGTGGCAGTCCTGATTTGTGGTGCCGTCCAGATGTGGGTAAACATGCGTCCTACTGAGCCTGCTGGGAGAACCGAACGGCCTTCGGTTCGAGAACGTGTTCATTGATTCAAAATCGCTCCAGCAACCTAAATACTAGCGATTGACACGAGTACTACAGGCCGTGGATGGCATGGGTTATTTCCCCTGCAGCGAAAACGAGAAGGTGGTGCCTCCGAACGAAACTCTACCAAACTCGATATTTGTCTTCGAGGACATTTGCCTGCGAAAAACTAACTTGTACTCAAGAATAGTTTAGCATGGGACGGCACACGAACGTGGACATAAAGAAGTGAATACACTCTAACCCTCTTAGCCAATAAGGCCTTCCCGGGTCTCCTATTTTTCAACTATCTNGGACATAAAGAAGTGAATACACTCTAACCCTCTTAGCCAATAAGGCCTTCCCGGGTCTCCTATTTTTCAACTATCTCATATTTTAAAATTCAATATATCTAGAGCTTTATTATATATTGTTTTCTTGTTATTATTTGATACTAAACACCACACTGCCAAGGCAACGCTTAAACTGAGAGTTAAAATTCAAATGAAATTATTCCCATAAAAAACTTATAAAAATTGTAAAGTTATTAAAATCGTATAAATCATATAAAGTTATTCACGTAACAATACGTTAAAAGACTTGTAAAATCTTTAAAGCCAATTAAATTATTAAAGTCGTACAATAAAAATAAAGTTTAAACGCTTGGGAATCTCCAAACAGGAGGAGCGGTGACTATTTGCCTGACTAAGTCAGTTACCGCGGGGAGCCACGGGGAGGCTGTCACCCAGACCATGCTCCTCCTGTGGTTACAATTACAAACAGCAAAAAACATAATATCAATAATTGAAACACTAATTAAAATATAAACTCCACCATGTGGAGTACCAGGTACAATAGACCAAATAGTATAAACAAAAGAAAACAATTTTTTTTTCACTGTTCCCTGACAGCCTTGCCAGCATGCGTGGCGCTACCGGGGCCCTTGCCCAGTAAACTGGGCGCCCCCCTGGCCACGCTTGTCAGGGCCATCAGCTACTTGACTTGTCCCCCCATATTAAAAACCTAAAACCCTAAACCAAACCAATCTCTAAAATATTAGTTTATCCATATAATCAAACAACTAGTTGATTATTTCTTAATTGCTACTCGTCATAATTGGTTTCATTTTTGAGCCTATCACGTGTATTTTTTAAACACGGACAATTTATATCTGTGACTTTGTGGCTAATAATTTGGTCTTGTCTTTTACCCCTGACACAGTTTATGCATTTCTCTTCTGTATTTTTGCAATTGTATTCGTTGTGTCCTATCTGTGCACATTTACCACATGTATAATTTTGTTCCCTGCACCACTTCATTTTGTACACCTCATGGGAGACAGAAATTCCCTAACATTGTGTACTTTCCAGTCGCAGTAAATTTTTGGTCTTTGTCCACGAACGTGGACAGTCAAACTTATTCCCGTGTACCCAACAATTTCTTCACGACAATATGAATTTCCTCGTTTCTTCCGCATGGATGACACTAATTTACGCCACGTTTACGATGATCACGTAAATACAGACATGATCTTTGCAGAATTCAAAGATATGAGTNTGACACTAATTTACGCCACGTTTACGATGATCACGTAAATACAGACATGATCTTTGCAGAATTCAAAGATATGAGTTCTTTGTGCTGGAAAGACAAGTTCGGTATATTGGTAGACATAAAGGTCTGCTCGCTACCTAAAGGCAGGTACAGGCGTGGGTTCAATCTGTTTATCCTACGAATGCAACCATGAGTCACGGAAGCATTTCCAAACTTGGCGCCATCGGTCGTCGCGATGACAATATGACATTAAACGTGCGCAAATCGCTTCACCACTGCACACAGAGAAGACTTATCCCCTATAGGTCAAAAATTGGAAAGTGTGAAAAATTAAGTGGGTTAAGATTTGGTGGCGGTCGATAAACACATAGCGACCGTGGAGGTGCGGATAATCAATTCATCAGTGTATCGAATGCACAGAGACGAGAATAATTAAAGGACCTAAAATTGTATAAATGACCAAACTGGCTGCGAAAACTGATGTTGCGAGGCATAGCAAGAAGATATTGGATACACGTGCGTAGGAAAGCTCGAAAATATCTAAAAAGCAATTTCAAATAATCACGAATGATTTCCTACAAAAAAGCTACGTCGATATATATATACATATATATNATATATATATACACACACATGTACGAAACGTCTTTTCCACTCAGTGAACGCTGGATAACCGAACTGAATTGGTAAGCGAGCTTCAGTGACCGATCGAGGCGGTACAGACCAAATACTTGCTCGCGAAAAATAACCGAATGGCTATCGAGAATCGAAGGGATGAGGCTCTCAAACCTATTACCCTCCAGCTAGACGAAATTAGAAAAAAAAAAACCACTGACAAGGACGAGATGCCCACGTTGAAATCAAATGTAAAATCAAGGTGGAAGAACCGACCCCGATGCGTATATGGAAAGAAGCCCGGAATTGCTCGAATCGGAAGGTGGCATCACTAGCGACGAAGACGATTTTCCCCTCTGATCTATTTGCTGAGTGCGCGAGATCGTAAACGAACACGAGAGCACGGGTACATCCCTTCCCACTCTGACCGTACTGCCAACAAAACTTATACTTTGCAGAAAAGTGGTGGAAAATGGTACCTTGGAAATAATAAAAGTTAGTTTTTTTCTCAGGGATGTACTGCAGATCGGCCAGCACAAGGTAAAAATTACGCAGGGATTGAGTGAACTTTCGTTTCGTAGGCGCCCTCCACACACACCGAATCGGATCTTCGTAAGTACCGCCTTTTGTTAAAGCTAAGTCGCTCATATTACGCCGAGAAAAACCCTACCTCACATCGATTTGAAGACACAGTACATGAAAAATTTCTCGTTATAGCCGGAATGTTTCCTAGGGTACGTGAAATTGGCGTTTAGGGTTTGACTCAGAAATTGGAGACCGGAGAAAAATCTACTATCAGTATTGGGATGATCCGAATGAGTTAGTAAATAGGCTGAGACTACTTATTGCTTCGCAGGCAGCAGGAAACCGCTTGCATAGGAACGAAATAATTTCCATCATCGAAGAACTTGCGGAGGCAGGATACATTTCGAGAAGAGCAAGTATGCAGTTGCTGACGAGCTGTACAAATATGCTAGGATAAATTGCCCATGCAGAAAATACCTCATGAAAGGGATGGACGATACTTTCCAATCTGACCTGATCAAAATGCAAGACTTTGCTCGTGTGAGTAAAGGTCACCGCTACATTTTGAACATAATCGAAACTTTTTCCAAGTATGCCTGGGCCAGTATGCTCAAGTCGAAGAATGCGCGCGATGTCACGAAAGTCCTGGCAGATGTGTTGCGCGAAGAACGCATAAAGAAAAATCTCCCCACCGACTGTTCGTGCACTGATGAAAAAGTGGTTGGATATACTCCCAAAACTCGTTCGCGAGTACAATTATACCCTTCATTCTACCAATCGCATGAAGCCCAAAGATGTGAAAAACGACTCCCTGGTTCAGACCGTGTGTGCTATTCCGAAGAGGAGGGTCCCACACAAGCCTAAAGCCAAGATCGGTGACTTGGTATGGATTTTAAAAAAAATGGGGAGTTTTCCACAAAGGGTTCCGTTAGAACTGGTCTGCAGAGTTGTACAAAGTGGTGCGTATACGACACTCGTACCAAGGCATGTATTAACTCGAATACCTATGCTGCGAACACATCATTGGTGGATTTTTACACCGAAGAGATCTGACTTACGCAGTTTGAAGAAATTTATTTGGTGGAGAAGGTGCTGACACCATGTAATATGTACATGCGGTGACTGGGAGTTGGGGCACTCCAAACGTGATGATTATTGGATTGCCGAGAAAGACATTTTGGCGTTTAATGTAAACATGTAATTTTTAATATAATAAATCGCTACATGTGTGCTGAGTAGCTCGTTCTTTCATTTATATCCCTGTCGTCCCCCCAACGCAAGCAGGCTGATGTATATGCACGCATGGGTGCGAGAATAATTTTCAAAATGTTTAAAGTTGGAGTAAAACTATGAAGTGTTTCATACATACATATATTATTATCTTGGTTTATGCTTGTAGTTTTTGGAGTACTAACGAAAGCATAAAAAAAAATTTTTTCTGTTTTTTACTTCACATTTGATGTGATCGACATATTAAGTATTTATTCCATAATTTGTGTTTCGCATGCTAAATAATCCAAGCCTTGTTAACTAACGTGAAGCTTATTATGAATGGATGGTGCAGAGACTTCTATACAACATATTTTCTCTGTGCGCTGGTTTTAATTTCGTTTTAAAGGGTTTGGAATGTATGTCACGGGGGTTTTAGGTTTTTAAGGAATGTTTTGTCTTTCTCCAAAAGTCAGTATGGTAGCAGATATATATTGTTTTCATCAGTATGTTCTGATTGGTTGTGTTTTTCATAAGTAGGGTAACGCGTATATTTTTCTCAAGTGTCAAACCTGGACCCTCTTCTCAGTGTGCCCTTGTGTGTATTCTCGAATGGGCTGAAGACAAAAGCAAGTTTCTTTTTTTTCGGTGTATTAAAGTTTGTACGATAAAATAAATACGCATTCATGAATTATTTTCGCAATGTATTAAAGTTTTACAAGATAAATGAATAAGCAATCGATCTCTGTTGGAATAATAAATTTACCGTAGCTAGCATGAAGCCACTGCCGTAGGCGAGCTCCTCGCCTCCTTTCCCAGGCTCCAGGTGGCCCATGCGCCCGTCTGCTGTGTGTTCAGCAGGAAGAGCTAAGTACATCTTATGCTCGGCTGCCAACTCATGAACACTGCATGCGGTGCCAACCTTAACTCCGGCCAACTCTGCAGCTGCTACATGGCACATATAGAGATAATGTTCGAGGCTGCCTTCATTTGCAAATTGTTTTACCTCTAATCCTTAATTTATTTAATATCATAATTAAATTCATACACGTAAAATATATCATACATTATTATAGTGATGGCTAGAGTCTCATTGAACATATCAATTTTTTTGTTTCTTTAAATTATAGCAAAACTGATATATACTAATGTTTTTTTATTTACCAACTTTTTTTTAACTTATGTGAGCAGGACATAAATCCTGATAAAATAAAAATTTACACATATTTTTTTAACACATTTATTTATGCACACGCATTACAATATTATTATTCTTCTTTATAATACAAGGAGTACTTTTTTTACATGTGTTGCTTCTCTGAGTCTTGGAGGGCATTACGCAGGTAATATAATTTTTAATGTACCATTGCTTCCCCGTAGGTTTTTTTTTTTTATGTACCATGGGTTTCATAATTCCACAGTCTTAGGTTTTCGGAGTTGTGCGAAGAACAGAATTATCTTTGATTGTTGCACTCGTGAAGTCTTGTGGCGTACGTCCCGACGAGCTGTCGAAACGGCGGGCAGCGGCAATGCTTGTGAAGGTCCACAAAGTTATTTCCGATGGGGCACACATTGCGAATAGCCGACTCTTGTCATCTTCCAAACACATACACAGGATAATACGAAATTATGGCAGAGTCCAGCATTGTCGTAATTTCCTCGTTGGGAATATTTCTCTCGTCCCGCCTTATTCCATGTGTAGGCGATACGCCTTTTGCGTGTTGCGGTCGAGGTGCTTCCAGTGCCACAGTGATAAAAAAGTTAAATTTTGGTTTTCTCGTCTTCACCACTGTACGAGATGGCAATCTGCTTGATGGTGTACGAGTACAACAAAGGAAAACCTTGGATGTTGCAAAACATTTCATACGATTTTTGTTATATATAAAAATTTTAAGTTCATTTTAACTCATAGAGATTCACAAATGTTTTATTGAGTCATTTAAAACTACATCGAGGTTTATACACATCGGGCACCTGTGTTCTGGGTTGGTTTCCTTGCTGGGTATTGCTTGCCAGTACATTTCCTGAAGGGGAACAATTTTCATGTGTACAGCTTGCATGGGGACGTCGTCTTCTACAGGGAGGGCATCTTCAATGGGGGTGTCGTCTTCCACGGGCGTAGACGTCGCGAGGGCTGCTCAGCGGGCCTTGCACCAACCCCTGCGATGTGGCGTGTCGGGAACCGAGGTGGTGCAGCCTTCGAATAACTCCTTGCATGAGAGGCAGCCCTGTATATCTTCGTCATGCTGCAGGTAGGCCGGCAAATACTTGAATACGGTCGAAATTTCGTGAGGTGCGTAGACCAGGAGAAATTCTTTCGGCAAGTATGGTAACTCGTCACATTTGTCCAAGGCAGTAAGCGAGCGCACCCTTCAAAATGCCAAAATGGCTGAAAGGATTTTATGGCGGCTCGGACAACACGCATACATTTCCAAGAGAGAGAAAAATGACTAATTTCACGAGCAGTCTCGAGGTGCGTCTTATAAAGAATTTTTAATGAGAAAAATTAGTCCGCCCATGCGATTAAAGTATGCCACCGATTGGTTGGAACGTAGGTTTCCGAAAACACCCGAGTAATTAGCCAATGAGAAACATTGGCAGAGCAATTAAATATATTGGAAGGCGGTGGATCTGAACCGACTAATTGGTCGAACGAAGGTTTCCGAAAACACGCGAGTAATACCCAATGAGAGACATTGGCGGTGAAATTATTTATATTGGAATTGGGGAGTGGAGGGGATCAGTTGTCTGCTGAGCGCGCGGCTGGGGACAGCACCAGCAATGTAAAACAAATGACAAACAAAAAGAAACAATATGGCGGACGGTGGCTGTGATGTCTACCAAGATGGAGGATGGTTTTACCTACCAATATGGCGGACTGCACCTACCAAAATTGCGGACGGCTGCAACGACCACGTTGGTGGAGGGTGACTGTTATGCCTACCAAGATGGTGGTCTGCACCTACCAAGATGGAGGAATGAGTGTGGGTGGAGTGAAGTGTGGGGGACCTGCGGAAATTTAAATTTTTCAAAATAATTTTTTAGGAATTTTTAAATATCTTTTGATAGGTTTTAAATATTTTAAGTAATTTTTAATGTGATTTTTTATGAAAATTTTAATTTTTTTTTGTATCTTTTTGGTCAAAGGTCTAGGTCATGTTCACATGGATCCAAAATGGTCACCGACCGACCAGAAAGACAGAGCACGAACAGCTCCGATGCTCCGGTGCCAGGTCCCGATGTGCCAAAGTCCCCACAATCCCTCTACTATAAGATGTTGGTCTCGTAGTTTAATTTTTTTTAGTTCGATTCATGAAGATGTCTGTTTGTATTTTTTTACTCGCACAATTAATTCCGAAAATACACCTTTGCCGTGAAAAGCATAAGACGTGTATAAAAACTGTGGTTTGTTCATGTCAAAAGGAGACAGAAAAAATAGTGAGATTCAAAAGTGTTTCTGACAGTTTCAGCAGAACCTACAATCTTTTTTGAGTCCTCGCCGGCCGAGCTAAACCATCGTGCTAATAAGGTGGTGGTGACATACACCCTATCTCAGAGACAACTCAACTCACAAAGAATTTACTTAGAAGACAAGTATAAACATAACACGAAAAAGTAATATTTATTATATTTTTATTTTCCTTATCAGCTTTAATTGCATTCCAGAAATTGCGAAAAAAAAATGACTGAAAACATTTCGCATCTAATATTACATGTTTACGTGTTATTTTCTCTCTTTTTTTTATCAATATAAAATTTACAATTTCATGTAGCTTGTTCGTGTTGAAATTATTTTTTAAATGCAATTTTCTGGCTAGTGACAAACATTTTAAAAATAAATGTATTTGTGAAATATATTTTTTATACATATATAAGAATACATATATATTTCTTTTATATATATGCGTATGTGCGTGTGCATGTGTAACAGAAAATGCCGTGGAAATTATACCAGATAGATGCAGGGCATTGTGTTGGTAGGTAGGTAGGTATAAGCTGTTCACTGTAAAGTGAGTACTTTTGAGGCGCTAGTTACTTTTTCCTTTCAGCCATTTCTTGTCCTTTAATCAGCTTTTTTTTAAATAAATATTTCCATATAAGTAATAAACACGCTGTTTATATTCCACCGCACTCGGAAGTTAACGTCCAAGTCTAAAATAAAATATTTTTATTGACTAATATTCCAAATTAGAGGCCGTTCAAAAGTGCTCACTTTACCGTTAATAGCCTATAGGTAGGGTTTGAAGTCTCGTCAGCAGTGGGCAGTGTATCTTCAATATGTTGTGAATATTACTGGACAATACAGTTAACTTAACGCCTACATGAAGATAAAAACAGCCCTTTAGAACGAAATTATTTAGTATTACTGAGAATGGAGGTAGGACATTTTGACACACAGGATGACAATTGTTAGTAAGGAAATGTTGTTCCAGAAGTAGTTACATTTTCTTAGATATGGTAAAATCCAGATCTGTAGCAGTAATTTTATATTTGCGCGAAGACTAAAATAAATCACCTCCTACGCACGCATGCTTTGGACTGCGTTAGGCTGCGAATTGTTTCAAATATTATGGTTTATGAGGAGGATTTCGTCGAATTGGCTAAGCAAATTTTTTATCATTTTCAGCTTTCGCATACGCAAACGTTCTAATCCACCTCGCATGGTTAGTTTTCATCGCACAGGGAGCGAATTTTCGTAACTGGAACGAGCAAGGTACACGAAAAAGCTTTTCCGCTGTTTAACGCGAAGGGGTTTTATCTGATCTCGAAAATTCGCCAGCAAAATTCTGATAAATTAAATGGTTTGAAATTTTTAAAGTTATTTAGTGTTTATTAAGAGTTATTTTACATGCTGTAGAACTATGTTTAAAAAAAATTTAAACTTGAATTCACAAAAACATTTTACTAAATTTCATCAGCCATTTAAATATTAACTTTAGAACATTTAATGGATTTTATCTGCTTAGCACGTCTTTACCGAGATATTTAACTATTAGGCAAAATTTAAGACCAATTAACCACTCGTTAGTGGCTACTGAGCAATAGTTTACCAAGTATAGTCCATTAACGGTTACTTCCAAATTTTCTGAATCTCTGTTTAGGTTCTACTTTCAAGATATTCCTCCATCTCATTCAAAAAATAAAACCTAACCACGTCTAGATAATTACACAAAGGGACAACGCGCCGCATTCGTGCACAATCATTCCAATAATATTTTGCATGAAAATTATTTCTTAGTAGTCATTGCCAACGCCTCTATTTTCTCCCTGTTTTTATTCATATAAATCATAAATTAAATATTATAATTATAGATAAATAAAAGTAAACGTTCAATTTAAACAAAAATTAGATGCTTTTATGTTAACAGAAGTATTAAACACTTGTGATGCATTGCATAATTTGAAAACAACCAAACACGTAATTAATGGGGTGATATTTCAAAACTTTGATTCAAAAAGTGTGAAGAAACCGCGACCAGGCTATATGTTATTTGTCGAAGTAAAACCATATGAAGATGAGATAGACTGAGTCTCGTCTTCCGCGCACGTACAAGTGACTCAACCATCGCCAATATAGCTGTCAAAACAGAATGGACAGCAGTGATGAACATGTGCGAACACGTTTGATTTTTCGACAGACATACACTTTTTTATTAATGAAATATTCCAACTAACTTGAGTACATTATATTTGCTTAAAATGATGGCCGATGAAGTGTTCAAATGTTTCAAACCACTTACTTGCATAATCAGTATTCTAATAAGTGATGGCCCGATACTGAAAAAAACCCGATACCGATGAATGTTCCGATATTTAGGATTTTACCTATCCGATACATGTAAACCGATATTTTCATTTACCATACTGTAAGCAGACATTTGTCACTAAATTGAATGAGAGAAAACTGCTGCCTGGAAAAGTTTTGTTTGCAATAAGCTAAAAATACTTGCTGTTAAGTGAGATTTACTTTATGCCCGGTACATCAAAGTAGCAAAAAAAATTGTTTAACATTATTCAAAATTATAGCTCACTACAACATATTACAAAACTAAGTAATGGTTTCAAGTAGGTCGCTAGTCTACAAAGCATATATAAAAGGACAGGAATGAAAACTAAGTTAACAAACCACGATCATTATATGAAAAATAGTGATGGGCATGTACATTCTAATTTGTTTTTATCATAAGGAAGTATTGTTTTTGCCAGAAAAATTGCAGTGGCCATCTCAAATTCTTTATTATTGATTTTTTTTATTGCATATCGACATGTCGAATTAATAATGTTCTTTTTAGTTGCATTGCTGCAGCCTCGTGTTAAGAGTTGAGAAAATTAAGTGTGCAGCAGAGGAGAGAAAATATTTGAGGTTAGAATGGTCATTACCGATGTGCCGATATTTTAGTGCCGATCTCCGATAATTGTAAATGTACAAATAATACCGATATCCGATACCGGTTATCGGCTATTGGGCCATCACTAATTCTAATCTCAAATCCTATTGACGTTTGCTTACATGGTGCTATTTGCCCAAAAGCAGTTCAATTTTGTAACGTGGAGACCGGTTACGGCGCAGCTTGCATGCACACTCTGCTGCCACATTATCTGTAACCATAGAAACTGTCGTAACCTTAACACTTTGCACTTTGTACGTATGAAACTGAATTCAAGGCAAGAAAGAAGGCAGTTGGAGATACTCATCACTTCAGAAAATCGGGACTGTGTTCCCTCTTGCCACCTTCATACATTCACACTACACTGGACACGCTTACTATACTGTACAACGTTCATTATTGGCTGGCTGTCAGTCAATGGAATTGCGAGTAAATTATCAGCCAATTTATGTCACCTAATACGTAATCATAAAGGAATAGAATTTTTGTTCGCGAAATTTATTTCTGGTGCGCTGTAGTGCATTTTGTACGAACCTCATACGCACTAGCGAAACACTGAAACTATACCCCAGCAAGTTTGTTTCTTTAAAGTCAGAGGAACTTTAGTACTAGGTTAAGCCAAACTACATTTATGCTTCGTGTTCAAAATATCATACTTAACTTTATATATCAAAACCCTTCAATGCACAGATAACCTTATGTCAAATGTTCATATTAATCTAATTACGTTTTATTCAACATTTAACATCGCATTATTAGCGGTTATTTTCTAACGGTAGTCATACAGAGGCGACAAAAGTCATGGGATACCTCCTAATATCGTGTCGGACCTCCTTTTCCCCGGCGAAGTGCAGCAACTCGACGTGGCATGGACTCAACAAGTCGTTGGAAGTTTCCCGGCAGAAATATTGAACCATGTTGCCTCTATAGACGTCCATAATTGCGAAAGTGTTGCCGGTGCAGGAGTTTGTGCACGAACTGACTTCTCGATTATGTCCCATAAATGTTCGATGGGATTCATGTCGGGCGATCTTGGTGGCCAAATCATTCGCTGGAATTGTCCAGAATGTTCTTCAAACCAATCGTGAACAGTTGTGGCCCGGTGACATGGCGCATTGTCATCCATAAAAATTCCATCGTTGTTTGGGTACATGAAGTCCATGAATGGCTACAAGTGGTCTACCAAGTAGCTGTAGCCCTTTCCAGTCAATGATCTGTTCAATTGGACCAGAGGATCGAGTCCATTCCATGTAAAAACAGCCCACACCATTATGGAGCCACCACCAGCTTGCACAGATCCTTGTTGACAACTTGGGTCCATGGATTCGTGGGGTCTGCGCCACACTCGAACACTACCATCAGCTCTTATCAACTGAAATCGGGACTCATCTGACCAAGCCACTGTTTTCCAGTCATCTAGGGCCCACCCGATATGGTCACGAGCCCAGGAGAGGCGCTGCAGGCGATGTCGTGTTGTTAGTAAAGGCACTCGAGTTGGTCTTCTTCTGGCATATCCCAGTACAGCCAAAGTTCGCCGCACTGTCCTAACGGACACGTCCGTCGTAGGTCCCACAATGATTCCTGCGGTTTTTTCACGCATTGCTGATTGTCTTTTAACACTGACCATTCTGCGCACACGTCGTTGGTCTCGGTCATTAAGTGCAGGCAGTCGGCCACTGCGTTGTCCATGGTGGGAGGTTATGCCTGAAATTAGGTATTCTCGGCACACTCTTGACACTGTGGATCTCGGAATGTTGAATTCCGTAACCATTTCCGAAATGGAATGTCCCATGCGTCTAGCTCCAACTACCATTCTGCGTTCAAAGTCTGTTAATTCCCGTCGTGTGGCCATAATCAGGTCAGAAACCTTTTCACATGAATCACTTGACTACAAATGAAAGCCCAACCAATGCACTGCCCATTTATACATTTTGTACGCGATGCTACTTCCATTTGTATATTTGCATATTGCTATCCCATGACTTTTGTCACCTCAGTGTAATTCCAAACTATCTCAATAACCATATTTCTTCTACATGTTTTCTGCTAAGGATGTAGATTCTGTTAAAAACGAGTAACATGATTAGCAGATGTTCCGTGAAGTTGCTGAGTAAATTTTTCTCCAAACTGTAAGAAAATTAATAAACTAATTTCATACTTTTTCTACTAAAAATTAAAAATAATATCTTAGTTGGTCTTGATAATAACTCAGTAGGTACAAACTAGACTATACTTCGCAGTACGTCGGCTTAAACCCGCCAAAATACTTTTCGAACCAGCCTCATATCTTATGTATGCTGCATTAGTAAATAAGAAATGTTGCCCTTTACCTTCTATACATTTTACATTAGAGAAGAACGTAATAATGTCCAGAATTTCCAGGCGTCGAGGTACTTTCTACGATTACTCTAAACGAAGAAAGAAAATTAAACTTACGCAAAGAAAGACAAGTTTTCTTAACACCACTTTCTTTTATACCTTTTCTCTCTCTCTTGACTTTCTGAAGAGAAGTTTCGAAAATGGCTTTTTCCTCTGAGAAGGGTGACGAGCTTTGCCTAGAAAGGAAATATTTTGTCAAGTTCAGCTTTCATCGTTACTTTATCAAACTCCACAAAGAAATAATTTCAACACATTTTCAACCCTAAGGCAAAAATAATATACCTTGCGGTTTCGTGTTATAAAATTCATTTGTTACGTCTTATAAAAAACAGTTAATGTTTTCTTAAGAACTTTTTAAGATAGGGGTGCAAAAATAATTAATAATGAATTGTTGGTATTTACATCAGTGTTGGCGCATGTAACAACATTCAAAAGAAAGTTACGAAAGTATACTGTTCAAAACAAACTTATAAATTACGCTGAAGTGGGTGCTTGCAAAATTAACAATATTGTAATGTTACATTTAAAAATTTCAAATAACTTAGATTACGTTTTTTTAGTACGAAAGTATTCCAAATCTAATCAAAAACATATATTAATAAGTTTTTGTTTTTAAATATAAGTTGTGAAGTTTCCTTTGAATCGGAAAATGAAACAATTATTAGATGGCCATGGTACCATTTTATATTATATCATTTACGCGTGTATTACCTTAACAAAATGATTCGCGTGGTTTTATAAAAACTATAAGGTACAAGGAACCTATTATAGAAATAAATATATATTGTGTTAACAACTTGTTACTGTTTTTTAAATGTAGACACTAGTACTCACTGGGAATTTTTTCCTCACTTAAAAGCGTATTATTTATGTATAATAATAAAGTTCAATACTTAAATAATACAAACATAATGAAAAAAATTCTCAAGAGCAACAAAATGGCTCCTAATAAAGGACACCCCATTTTCTTTACGTCTTTCTGTACTGACGACGGATAAATGGGGAATTAGATACCAGTGACTCACAGAACCAGTTAGCCCAGCAATAGCAAACAGTACGATCTAACCACTGTTCGCCATGCTAGTCATCGGAAAATACTTTTTAACGGAAAAGACGCTCAACATCATAGTTTTTATCAGGGCTTCATATTAACCTGATTAAGGACTCAGATTTATCATAGTTGTAAAACTCCACTGGTTTGTTCTTGCACTTGCTTTATATTTTAAGGTGCGGTTTTTCTTACGGCACGATCCATTCCTTGCGGCACTCTTCAAGACAATTGTTCGTGGACAATATTTTATAAACAAACCATACATTTCTTCACTGCTGATGCTTTTCATCTCTTTTAATGCATTCGAAAGTTGTAAGCCCGAAAGTTGTAAGCTATAAGGCCATGCTTATTATATTTTATCCCCCCCCCCCGGGTCAAGGCATTATCTATCCGTATAAATTATGCTCCTAAACGAGCTCCTTTTCGAATTCTTTCCTTAATACATAACTTTATCTTGGTAACTCTAAAATCGTATCTTCATGAGCTCTCCCGCGAATTAACTAAACTTCCTTAGTCCTCACGTTGTATTTTAGGTACTGTACAACCTATAAAGACCACTGTGTGTTTCATCTTTGAAATTGATTACTGCGTTAGCGGGATTTCTCTTTCTCTGCCACGTTCATTATGGTTTTCCTCATTCAACAAATACTGCACTTTAAGATTGAACGTATGGCGAGAAACATAGTTACATATCCAGTGGAATACCTCGGATTCTTAAGTCACACAATAGTTCTAATTTTTAATTCTGAAAAACCATAAAAAATAGACAAATGTATTACACATCACTGCTTTGAGGAAAGTTAAAAGTTTTAACAGCCCGTCTATTAGTTGAATTCAATGCCTACACCGTTTTTTTTTGTTTACAAGGAAATGGCTAAGCCAAAGGAGGAGTTATTTAGTGCACTTCAGTTTGCGAAGAGTGGACCCATTGTTAAGCGCAACGTGAATTCCGCCGGCTGTTCAACAAAGACCCACCTCGTCATAAACGTATATACGAGTGGCATACAATTTCGAAGAAGATGGTTGCATGCATAAAGAGAAAATCACTGGGAGCTAGAAATATCGCTGCACGTGGAGTAACCATGTTGATGGTTTTTTCCGCTCCTTAAATTTCCTAACATACGGATTTTAAACTTGGGAGGAAATATTTTTGTCATCAAACAGATGTCTTTAATAAAAACAAGTAATGCAGGAAATATTGGATTTAGTAAACCGTTTTGAATAATCAGGTAATTTGGTGTTGGGTATTTGAGAAAAGATAAGCTGCAGTAATATATAAAATAAAGTAATAAAAGTAGTAAGAAGCTGATAATGACTACGCAATACTCGCTGTCTGAATGTCCCGAAATTCTTACTAAGTTATTGAATGCCCGCTTTATGGAGTCCAGTCCTGGACCAAAGAAGAAAATTTAACATCTGAAAAAGTCACAGTTCCGACAACAGACAAGGAACCGGACCAAAAATATTTTTTCCCACCAACCAAGGGCGTCAAACACTAGACAGAAAAAAAAACTCTTCGAAGCCTTTAAAAACATTTGGTGCAAAAGAAATTTACGAATTATTGCATTGAAGTGTGTAAATCTCTGCAATTCAAAATAATTTCAGTCCTTTCGTGGAAATCTACATACATGAGCCTATTCTAGCACTCATGTGTGTGACGTGATGTGTAGATTACTCAGTGACAGAACGTAAGGCCACAGTAAACGAGATCACCCCGAGAAAACTGCCGACCAACGGCAACGTCGACCGTGTTCCCTTCGTGCGAACATCGCCGGTGAACTCGTCGTGAATCGAATCTAATTCGCCTTCATATGAGGTGGGTACGCTTGCCCGCGCCCAAAGCAGCATCCAGGAAAAGCAGAGGAAAATTCGCCTTGAAGTAGTATAAAGTTGGGTGTTGTGGAACATGACGATCGCAAATTTGTATTATGTGAAGAAATAGCTGGCTCGCAGGTCATTGACGACTTCCGAAGCCAACTGTTGAAAAAATATTCTACCCATATCTGCAGAGGTTTTGACAGACACAGTACTCTGCATTATAATTAAAGTTGGCAGCGATGTGTGCAAGATAGTCCGAATTTTTCACATCGTATTCAAACTGTTATGTCTACTTTTGTGTGCAATGAGCATATTATTTTCCATTTATGTTTGTTTAAAGCTCCCGTCACGCAGTACGATTTTCGCTTTCAAATATTCTTGAAAGCAAATTTTCAAGACTAAATAAGACCATAAAATGTTTCCGTTCAACAACTTTTATCAAATAATCTTTAATGTATTTGAAAATGTGTTACACTGCCAAACTTTTTTCACTTGGAGGATTTTGTGTGAAATTTCATTCACAAATTATTTTCAAAGTGATATACTGCTCGTCGTGTTTCTGAGCAATCCACTACAGCAAGAAATGTTACAAATGTTGTGATTTTCACTTATTTACCGCATTTAAATTTGATTTATTAGAGATATTTCCTGCATAGTGGAATTTAATGCCTCTATATTCTTAATATTCATGTGAACAAAACACATATAGCTTCCACTCTCAAAGAGTTTCTATATAAATTAATTATCTTCGTAGCCTTATTTTGTTTTCAGCAATAACTGTTCGCCATTTTAAAGTTACGTAATGTCTGAAACTGCCATTTTTATCATGCACGGTTGTTATTGACTGAGCCTGTCAAACACCACAGAAATGACAGAACGTGTACAATTTTCAAAATGTTTTATGGAAACTACAGCCTTCCAACTTTTCCAGGCGAAACATGGCAGCAAAAATGACGTTTCGGTGAAGTCGGAATCATCCAATTTTGTTTGACCAACTTTATTTGAAGCAGTCAAATGGAGAAATTTGACAGTGTGACAGGGTCTTTAATGCACATAAGTGTAGAAGCTGCCATATTTCTACAGTAGTTGTGGAGTGGAGTGGATATATTTGGGCGTGGCTTTGACAGCGGCGACTTAAGAGCCGGTAAGGGTGAAGCGAGGTGAATATGGATCAGCACCGGACTGAAAGGACGGGAGAAACGGGAGATCCCCGAGAAACCCCGCTGATCAGCGGCATCGTCCGGCACGACTTATACAGTATTTGTGTTCCTAAATATTTCAGTTTCTTGTGGTCGACGCATGCATTAAGTGATCCGGCCGGCGGCAACGTTAACCTTATATGTAGCGGAAGTATTGAGGATAGGCAGGAAAGGAAATATCAAGCAAGGCTTTCACGAGTGCTCAATTATCTGCGAACATGGCATACCTCAATTAGGTTTCCTTTTGCCAAGAAGCTTCAGTACGTCGTTCTCGCAGCCATTTGGATCAGTGAGCCCACTGAATGCAGGTTGTTCGTGGTCGGTAGAGTACTTCCTGAAAAATAACCGGGCTTTGTTTCCTTTTTCTGCCCATTGTAATTCCATCTGAACCTTAAATAGCTAACGCTGACACGAACCTGTTGACAAGTATTTACATGTCGATAAAATGACACTACGAAATTGTTACAAACACAAATAGTCTATGTCATTAACGCACGTATTCTTACCTACTGTGTACAAGTTTTGAAAAAAATGTTCATACTTAATTTTAATATCACAGTTAACAAGTTATTCCTTAAGAACTACTTTTCATAGTTTGATTATACAAATTTCTGTGTGTGTGTCAGCATTTACTCGAAAAACTATATGTGATCATGCGCAATAACTTTTATTTACGTATCGATTTTAAAAATGCTTAATTAATTGGGCTATTGGCTCATGTTACCAGGCTGTGCGCAGACACATAATCCAAAAACTGCTCAATATTTCTAGTAAAGACAGGTTGCGTATAGCATTTTAAAAATATTTCGCTTTCCAGTGCTATCTTCCACGTTACATTAAAATTTATATTATGTATTTTTTTTTTTTCAATTATATAGAGGTTACAAAAAGGGTTCCTACAATCAACCTTAGATTTCGCAAATCCTTTAAATATTATTTAATGTACTTTAGAGATATACAGCACACAATTATTCATATTTTTACAACGTAAAATGACAGGTTATCGCTGAAAATTACACAGAGGCAAGTCGGTGAAAGACCATGCTGGTTCAGAGGATTGCACATAGAGGCGATGATGCACGTGAAGTGCGTCGTCCGTAGCCCTTATGCTCTCCCGGGGTCTGGAAAAGCAAACCGCGTTTTTGGCCCGAGCACCATTGAATGATTATTTCCATCATTTCTGAAGTCCCGCTGAAGTTATACTTCCAGGCCATTCCTCCGCATTAGGCAAACAAGCATAATCAAGTCTAGCAAATTACACCAAAAGGGACAGTGCACTGTATTCATGCACATTCAGTTTAATAATATTTTGCATGAGAACTATTTTTTACTAGGCATTACCAACACATATTTAAATATAAGTTAAAAATTTTGATACAACAAAAAATTTATTTTTATGTTAATAAAAAATTGAAATGCTGGCGATACAACCGCTAGATAGAAAAAAAACCAAACGCGTCCTACTTGATGTGATTTTTTGAAATTTGTATTCAAAAAGTGTGAAAACACCATGCATAGACTATACCTGTAAGACGCGAGCGAAGCCAGCGAACCAGGAAGAAGGGCTGAAAAAGGGGGGCGGGTGAGGAAATTCGCGGATCATCTGTCGCCGGAAATTACTCGCCGGGGCAAAGTTGCTCATATCGGCGTATCGTGGCGAGGCGCGACGGCGACGAAGAGCGGGATTCATCGAGGCTCCGTGCGTTTCCAGAAAGGAGGAGCCCCCGCAGTTTTATCCTGCGCCGCCCTTACTGGTATGTGGTGGAGGGGGGGATGGAAAAGGGGGGTAACCACCCATTCTTCTTCTTCTCCTCGGCGTCCATTGTCCCGGTCGCGGCGCTCCACACGTATTGCGGTTTGCGCCCTCGCCCCTTTTGTTCTCGCCAAGTCTGCAGTGGCCGGGCATAGTGTAACCTTAATTTCCTCCCGCAGAACCTTCTTGTTCCCCCTACTCAGTCTAGCAAAACACTACTACCCCGCCCCCTCGCAGCATCACAATCTTCCTGGACTTATTCCTGGGACCACTCCTCACGTCTCGCCGGTATTCGAGACGTGACCTGGTTTAGATCTATTTGGCACGTCTCCGTACCGCTCTCTCGCCGTTTTTTTTTGTCCAACATATTTTTTTTCCCTCCGCGATATTTATTTTGGCCTTGGCATTTTTTTTTTTATATTGTTTATTTCCGATTGACGGGACTCGCTTATCGCAAGTGGCGATCGGCCGAGCATGTCCGACACATGAAGAGAAGGTTTGTTTGTTTTTCTTCTGAAAACATTGAGAAACGCTCGACTGAGCGCTTACTCGGACAAGCCCGCCGAAACTGTCACGCTGCCAATTCGCGTGTGAAGCGTCTTCTCTTTGCTCAGTGTCAGTAATAAATAATTCGCACGTGGTAAAATTTCAGAGTCTGTTGGGTCTGACTTGGAAGAAAAGGAGGGAGATGAAAATGTTAACAATATATATAGGATGTTCATGTTAATGTAAGCACTTTTGAAACAAACCTTTCTAAACATTAACCACTTCTCCTAACGACATATACGCTACATTGCTAGCTGGGGCTCCGGCTCTTAGTTAAGTTGGTAACAAATAAATAAAAACAGTCCCTAACACTTAATGTGTTACACATATACATTCCCTAACAATTCCACGGTGTCACTTGGTTGGTACATGGATTAAGTGATCAGGCACATGGCATTGTAAAGTGATCCCAAGTAGGGCTTTCAAAAGTGCTAAATTAACCTTGAACAACCTATTAATAATGTGAATTCCATTTTATGCGATATATCTAATCAAACTTTAAGGGGGCCGATTTCCGTAGCTGGGATAGTTATGGCGTCATCTTCATACTTTGATGATCCGAGTTCTCATCTCTGGTAAGCCGAGGGTATGTGCACAAAATTAAAAGTATTAGCTAAGGCCAGTTTAGTTCGTAAACTGACGTGTAAGTAGCATTCAGGCCTAAAAGCGATAACGTTGAAAGTGAGGATCGTGAAATATTCAGTTAATTTAATGGGCGAGCAGTATGGAACGTTGGTATTATGAAATTGCACAATTATATGCACAAAACAGAGATGGAAATCCCAGGCGAAAAAAACATACCAAAAGCTGAGGGGCGTGCTTCAGGTTTGATGCCGACTGACTAAACACGCTCGATGGGTGTAGGTTATAGGGACACGTTCCCAACCTGGAGGTTGTGTGGACTTGACCCTCGCCCCCTTGCAGGTTAAATCCTCTTCCGACCATTTTGAAATAGTTGTGTTCTTCATCGGTTTTCTCATTTCAAACTGCGCCTTCAGAGAATGCTCGTATCAGACGTAATTTGTCCCGTTGATCTATGACGAATATATATTTTATTAATTTTGACTTTGTTAACTGTTTAACGAGTGATTGATCGCTAGACGCGACAAAGTTAATTTACTTGTTTCCCTTCTTTGGCCAAGCACAGAATTAAGAAGCAGACTATTTTGTTTTTGATTCCATCAGCTGCCCAAGTACTTTCTGGACAATGTGGCAGCCTTATCACATGAGCTTCGTAAAATGTTTTTATGCTAGGTGTTAATATAGGTGCACTAAAATAATTAAATAACAAATATAAACAAACTTTACAAATAAGTCTGAGAAGCTACTTCGTCGTCATGGAGTCATACTAACCTTATGTTACTACCAACGTGAAAGGCTCTTCTTAACACCGGACACGGATAAAATTTCTATAAAAGTAAAGTTGCAAAAATTATGTAAATATTTTCGAAAGCTATTGTGTTATAAATAATACCAAAATATTAACAGTTTTAGTGCCTCTTTATTGGTAAGGATGTATGAGAGGGCAAGAGTTTATACTGTGGCTATTGTGGTATTACTGTTACACTTATCTGTACTGTTACGCTATTGCCACTTTCACAGTACGTCAGCATCGGTCCTTTTAACCATATTTTTTTGGCGTAAATATGCAAGACGGATGAATATTTATTTCATTACTCCCGTATAAATTTCTCCTTCTAGCTTCCGTACACCCTTCTGTTTAATTTTCTGAGTCTTCTTCTGCACTCTTGTAGTTTTATATGTTAAGTAAGTTGCATGTATTATTGTACGCTATTGAGGATTCTTTACATGGTCTTTTATGATTTCCCTCTCCGTTCACTGGCTAGCATAACTCATGGCTTTATGAGCGTCAATCATGGCCCTCATAGCGATCACGTATGACCAATCTCAGTCATTCTGCTATGTCAGCGCACTCTTAGTTCGATTCAGTGATATCAGTCTGTGAAATAACATTCACCGAAAGTCACATGACAATCTACTGCCGACTGGCAAATCAAGCAAATAAACTGGGAACAAGTGACATATGGCGGTGAAATTCTCGACATTTTGTGGGAATCAAAAATGTATCGGTGAAATTCAGTCGCCCTATCAATTAGTTATCTGGCACTGATTATCAGTAGCTCAATTTCCACTGGTTTTCACGGATCTGGCTCAATTATCGCAGTTTCAGGTCTAGAGTGTATGTTCCTCACGTTTATAGNTTATGAGCGTCAATCATGGCCCTCATAGCGATCACGTATGACCAATCTCAGTCATTCTGCTATGTCAGCGCACTCTAAGTTCGATTCAGTGATATCAGTCTGTGAAATAACATTCACCGAAAGTCACATGACAATCTACTGCCGACTGGCAAATCAAGCAAATAAACTGGGAACAAGTGACATATGGCGGTGAAATTCCCGACATTTTGTGGGAATCAAAAATGTATCGGTGAAATTCAGTCGCCCTATCAATTAGTTATCTGGCACTGATTATCAGTAGCTCATTTTCCACTGGTTTTCACGGATCTGGCTCAATTATCGCAGTTTCAGGTCTAGAGTGTATGTTCCTCACGTTTATAGNTTTTCCACTGGTTTTCACGGATCTGGCTCAATTATCGCAGTTTCAGGTCTAGAGTGTATGTTCCTCACGTTTATAGGCGTGCAGAGCTCAACCTCGAGAGACAATTCGTTCTTGTCGTTAACCTTTGGAGCTTCGACCAATTCTTTGCATCGTACAGTAGGTTAAGAAAATAAAAACAAGAATGTATTTGGCTCTCCAGGCAGTATTCGCGTCGCCTGCATTGCATCCTGCTTTTTTGTTTGTAAGCATAATACCCTGCTAGTCTACTGTGCAAATATTGCCATTGATATTGCTTTCATCCCTTCAAAATACACCTAGACGGGTCACATAAACATGGAAACATAACATAAACATGGAAACATAAGAAAGAAATTGTCTCAATTGCTTGTAACTCACGAACCGTCGCAGTGGTTGAGGAAGTGTTTTGAGCAAGAAAATTGTGTCTTAAAGTGCACGGAAGCGAGATAAAATCTTTCCAGTCGGTATTGAATATATGACGTCCTCAGCGCGCAAATTCAACAGAGGACGTAAGAATTCGGTTGCGTGTCGCCCTCAGTGACGTCTCTCATAGACATATCGTCTAAAGGGAGCTTGAAGAACAAACAAGCAGGCGAAAAGTTGGCTTACTTGCGAATTTGCCGGAAACAACATGAGAAGACAACAAATAAATTACGCTGAGTGTTCTGTCACGAGCGTCAGGGCACTGGAAGATGTTTGGTAATAAACACATCGGCGACACCCAGACACAAAAACATCTCAAAATTAAATATACACATTGCGACCTGGCTCAAAACGAAACATAAGATGAAGAACAAAGAGACACAGGAATGGATCTACGACAGAAGCTCACAAAATGAAACGATACTTAAAAATACGAGTATAACAATTGAAAAAAAAACTATAAATACAGGTAAAATTTTGCGATTACCCAACTAACTTTCACTTGCGTAACAAATACGTCCAGATATATTAAAAGTGTAAAGGTTGGTAGAAGTGTACGTAAAGAGTGTACTATTCCACACACAGCACGGAACGCTTGCGTTGCCAACCTACATAAAACGGGCGTTAAAATAAATAATAAAATAAAACAACATACAGCATGGGCTATTCCTTCTGATCTGGTCAGTTGTCCTGCTTCTGTCAGCGTGAAACAGGTAAATATCTGAACTTATGTTAGTAGATATAATTTTCCTTGCTGATATTCAAAATTGTATTTTCTTGGTTCCAACAGTTCTTATTTTGTCTAGTGGATATGCCGGTGTCCAGTAAAGAAGAGGAAAAACCAGAAATGGTTTTGATTTAAAGTGAACGTCACAGAAATCAAACAACAGCCGTGACACTGTACGCTGAATGCTGACCTTCATATCCTACTATTGATAGCATCAGCCTCACGTCTCGTAGAAACAGGAAGCTAGAAACCGAGCTTGAAACCCAGAAAAGCGTCAACGTTACATATAACTAGTGCCAGAAAAGAAGCTTACTATCCGCAAGTGAGTACAAGGCAGATTGAACGTGGTTCTTGAATAACCCCAGTACAGCGTTCAGAGAATTTAGTACGGACATGCATTTCGTCCATATTACGGGTTATTGCACCAAGATCTGCATGAAAATGACCAGTGGCGTACCCAGTTTGTTTTGTTTGGGATGGCCACAACCTGTGAATTGTTATACAGATGATAAATACGTACAAATATATTAAAATCACAAAATCAGTCAATTCATTTTGCTCAGTTGCAGTACAAGTTTGTAATCGAAAGTCTTTCTTCTCTGATCATATAAACAAACAGACCACGGTTGCCAAATTTAAAAATTATAATCACCAATTAATCCATTTTTTTGGGGGCTTTATGGTAATATTATTAAATGTAACTTCTACTGTGGCTTTCCTTCCTAGAATAAAAACAGAACGGGCAATCAGATGGGTAGAAACAAAGTCCTGATACATTTATATGGACAGTTTATGGGGTTTTCCGAACTTGATACATCTCGGTTATGGGGAGATGGGAGGGAAGACACTGTTCTGGGGAGCAAAACCGCTCCACCTTGGGAGGCAACAATGGCGAAGTGTAGAAAAACATACATTATCTTGGCAGCCTTTAATCTGCTCTAAGAGTTTTACACGTTATATGTATTCCAGCGTTGCGTGTAAATTATATTATAAATCTACGTGTTTGTCTTCGGAAGGGACTCGGCCCCCGGGGGCCAGACATATCGCTCCGCCACTGGCAATGACTTTGAAATCCTCACTGAATTCTGTGGCTTTGTACCTTGACGGTGCAGAGAAGTACATCTGGGTAAGGGATATCAATCTGTGTTTTTTTACGAATCAGAACACTATTTATTAATTTTTTAATGAAGACGAATGATATTACTAACCTCATTTTCACAGATGTAAGATCTCCTTTCTACAAAACACTATTCACGGATTGGTCGCCAAATGCTTAATCATAAGTAGTTCGTGATATTGAAAAGAAAATCATATCAAATTCCAATTTTTGAGGGTGCATAGATTCTATAATTATAACTTTAAAGAAAATAACCTGCTGGAGTTTGTCAGTGATTTTTAGTAACATGTTATATATATTTACATATTCATAATATATATANAGAAAATAACCTGCTGGAGTTTGTCAGTGATTTTTAGTAACATGTTATATATATTTACATATTCATAATATATATATAAACGTATATATATGTATATATATTTATAAACGGTTAAGTGTAAGAGAAGGCATTGAAGCCTTAACTTNATATATATAAACGTATATATATGTATATATATTTATAAACGGTTAAGTGTAAGAGAAGGCATTGAAGCCTTAACTTCGCCCGTATAAATAAAGTCGAAATAAATAACAGTAAATAATTAAATAACTCCAGGTATAAACATTCTGGGACGATTCGCTATGGAGAATGAAGTAGAATACATAATAACACCTACGGCCCAACACGATTATTAAGGGAGATACATGTGCTGGAAACTGAAAATATAAATTGGTCATTTGTAAAATGTCATAAACTACAAGAGCCGAAACAACAAATACGTGAATACTGTGGACCTGATCGATACTTGCCGTTTGTGAACATTTGGCGTGTAATTACATCGCCCGTCACAAGGAAATT
Source organism: Clitarchus hookeri (assembly GCA_002778355.1). Taxonomy (NCBI): domain Eukaryota; kingdom Metazoa; phylum Arthropoda; class Insecta; order Phasmatodea; family Phasmatidae; genus Clitarchus; species Clitarchus hookeri. The sequence goes on along the minus strand of NQII01003497.1, from coordinate 9,189 downwards.
ATGGTTGTATAATAACGAGCGGATTCTCAAGAGATTTTGCATACCTACCTGCAANATCGCCCGTCACAAGGAAATTATGGTTGTATAATAACGAGCGGATTCTCAAGAGATTTTGCATACCTACCTGCAACATACGGCAACCGTGCGTCTGAGTCTTACACCTAAGCAACAGTTTGTGTTCCTTTAATGTACACGTCTGTACTACACCATAATAATCGATAATCATACACAGATAACACTTTTTTTCTCTTGTTAATAAAATGGCACCCCCTAATTTCCTGATGGCTGGCGATGTTATTACCACCCAAATGTTCACGTATTGTAGATACAAAATTTAACTAACTCTATGAACAAATTCGTTGTTTCACCAAACGTAGTTTCCGACTTTTTGTAAATAACTAATTCCAATACACAACATTCAACGGCGTGTCTTTCCCTTATTAAATCCAGTTAGATTATAGGTCGCATACCATAGTTCCCATATGGGAAAAATCTCACATATTTTGTAACTGGAGTTCGGGGATAAACTTATATATGACTACATGTGTCTGGATTTGTGCAAGAGTTCCGACGCTGCAGAAACGTTACAAGACAAGTCATTGTACCAGTGTAGAAGAAAAACGTAATTGAACCTTGTCACAAACCGGTTCTGAATCTCTGCATTACGTGTCCCTCGTCCAAAGATAACTTTCGCTTTCGTGAGAACGGGTGGCGTGCAGCTGGGACGAAGGCGAGAAGCCGAACTGTACATTTTGCCGGATTCAGTTGATGGGAAAGGTAAGGAACGCCTTTTTGTATAGTCCGCGGGTCGCGCGGAACTGGTGAGGGTAGGAAAAAAAAATTCTACCTCCGGTGAAAATAAGGAGTGATTTGAACTCCTGTGCCTGACACGGGTTCTGAATTCGGAACGTCCTTTAATCCTACAGCAATAGAAACATCTTATAACTTTTATTTCTGCATTTTTTTTTCTTCAGATAACCACAATGTACACATTCAACATCTTATATAATTCATTAAGTCTTTATTATTTAGATGAAAACATTTTAATTTCATTTCGTGCATTTGAACAAATTATCTTATAATTCTGTAGCAGAAACAACAGCGCAATTATGTAAATCTTCATCTTTCGCAACAACAAAAGAAATTAATAATTGTGATATAGGCTGAAATTTTAACTTTTTTACCGAACTTGAAATTATAGCACCAAAAGGAAATAATTCTCTGAAATTAAAAAAAAAATGCTAAAAACCATTCTCCTGTATCCATAAACCTTCTACACTATTAATAAAAACAGAACAGTTAGATCAGGGGTGTCTAACCTGCGGCAAACGTGCCACTTGTGGCACTCGGGTGTAGTATTAATGGCACGTGACACATTACATTTTTGTACCACATTATTATGTTTGATTAAAAATTATATTAAAGGTCGTTATTAGCATAATCGTTATAAAGATGTTAAACAAATTATACATTCATAAATTCTGTACTGGTCAATAATAACAAAATATATTATGTACACAGCATTATCAGATATTATTCCTCGTTAGAANACATACGGCAACCGTGCGTCTGAGTCTTACACCTAAGCAACAGTTTGTGTTCCTTTAATGTACACGTCTGTACTACGCCATAATAATCGATAATCATACACAGATAACACTTTTTTTCTCTTGTTAATAAAATGGCACCCCCTAATTTCCTGATGGCTGGCGATGTTATTACCACCCAAATGTTCACGTATTGTAGATACAAAATTTAACTAACTCTATGAACAAATTCGTTGTTTCACCAAACGTAGTTTCCGACTTTTTGTAAATAACTAATTCCAATACACAACATTCAACGGCGTGTCTTTCCCTTATTAAATCCAGTTAGATTATAGGTCGCATACCATAGTTCCCATATGGGAAAAATCTCACATATTTTGTAACTGGAGTTCGGGGATAAACTTATATATGACTACATGTGTCTGGATTTGTGCAAGAGTTCCGACGCTGCAGAAACGTTACAAGACAAGTCATTGTACCAGTGTAGAAGAAAAACGTAATTGAACCTTGTCACAAACCGGTTCTGAATCTCTGCATTACGTGTCCCTCGTCCAAAGATAACTTTCGCTTTCGTGAGAACGGGTGGCGTGCAGCTGGGACGAAGGCGAGAAGCCGAACTGTACATTTTGCCGGATTCAGTTGATGGGAAAGGTAAGGAACGCCCTTTTGTATAGTCCGCGGGTCGCGCGGAACTGGTGAGGGTAGGAAAAAAAAATTCTACCTCCGATGAAAAGAAGGAGTGATTTGAACTCCTGTGCCTGACACGGGTTCTGAATTCGGAACGTCCGTTAATCCTACAGCAATAGAAACATCTTATAACTTTTATTTCTGCATTTTTTTTTCCTTCAGATAACTACAATGTACACCTTCAACATCTTATATAATTCATTAAGTCTTTATTATTTAGATGAAGACATTTTAATTTCATTTCGTGCATTTGAACAAATTATCTCATAATTCTGTAGCAGAAACAACAGTGCAATTATGTAAATCTTCATATTTCGCAACAACAAAAGAAATTAATAATTGTGATATAGGCTGAAGTTTTAACTTTTTTACCGAACTTGAAATTATAGCACCAAAAGGAAATAATTCTCTGAAATTAAAAAAAAAATGGTAAAAACCATTCTCCTGTATCCATAAACCTTCTACACTATTAATAAAAACAGAACAGTTAGATCAGGGGTGTCTAACCTGCGGCAAACGTGCCACTTGTGGCACTCGGGTGTAGTATTAATGGCACGTGACACAGGACATTTTTGTACCACATTATTATGTTTGATTAAAAATTATATTAAAGGTCGTTATTAGCATAATCGTTATAAGGATGCTAAACAAATGATACATTCAGAAATTCTGTACTGGTCAACAATAATAAAATATATTATGTACACAGCATTTTCAGATATTATTCCTTGTTAGAATAACTATATATACATATATGTATATATATATATATATAGAGAGAGAGAGAGAGAGACAGACAGACAGAGAGAGTTACAAGACGCTTTGTGGCGTGAGTTAGTGAGGAAAGGAGGTCTTTATAAAAATAAAAGAACTAAGTTTGATTTTAGATTATTAATACAGTTATTATTTACAGCATTAATATATATTTATCCACTATTACTCATTTTATTTCTCAATGAGCGCAATATTTAATGTTTATTTGTACTCTAATTAACGTCCTTAATCTCTCTGTTTTGTTGTAGTCAATTAGCTCATACTCATCATTAACACACTTTCTGTCTGTCTGTTGCCATCATTTGTAATGTCTTCCACTCACGCACCCAGTCCAATAGTCCAGACTACCGTTCGTACTCTTCACTGCACCGATGCTCGCAGTCGCAGATTTTCCTCCCGCTTGTCACTTCTCTCGCCACTCGATTTGCTCGTCCTTCGTCTATCGCCAAAACTACACCCACTCATCCACTCATCAACTACAACAACTGAGGCTCGTCGCACTATTTATACTCTGCTGACTTTGACCTGAAAAATTCGACGCACCCTGAGACTTTGTGACAGAAACTAAGGCAGTAAACCACTAGAAAATTCATCCGATGAAACGTAGAATCTCAATACAACCAAGGTCAGCAGCACGCGCCGCAAAAAGGATTGTCGTGCCATCTCACTTTTTGTAACATATACGCGATTCTTGGTTTATCGTACGCCTGTCATTAAAAACATATCTTGTGACATACTGCCGCTATCATGTAAATGTTCTGTCCTTCACTTTCACTCATGGTGGATGTCTCATCACAAGATAGAGAACCTTGAATTCTTGATTCTTGATTTGCCACTCTTGTCTTCCTGGCATTCACAATGATGACAGAATGGCTCACATAGCCTTCTATAAAGTGCATCTTCATTGCTGTGAAGGCGTCCAGATCTGTGGTGTATTTCAAAGTAATATTTTTGAAGATGATGTATAGACTGGGAAATTTGACCTTTGGTGTTCTTGAAGTTTAGTAACCAGTGTAATGAAGCATGGTCGGTTCTTAGAATAAAATGTCTGCCATAAAGGTAGGGGTGGAAGTGTGAAATTGCCTTCGCCATTGCCAGAATCTCCCTGAATGTAACACAGTAATTTCTCTCAGGCTTATGCAATGCCTTACTGAGGTATTCTATCATGGTGTTTCCTTCCCATCCTGAACCTGAGAAATCATAGCTCCAATGTTTACATCACTAATATCAGTGTCCAAAATGAACATGCCCTCACTTTTCGGGAAACCCAGGACTAGTGGAGATATCAGAATTTCCTTTAGCTTACTAAAAGCATCTTCACACTCAGTGGTCCAATCAAATTTCCTTTTGTCCTCTTTCATTGCATGAAGTGGCTTGGCGAATGTGGCGAGCCCAGGTAGAAATTGAGGATAATAGGATCATAATCGCAGAAAACTTCGGACTTTCTTTTTGTCAGTTGATATCGGCCAATTTCTTATTGCTTTGGTCTTATTGGGTTCTGTCCCTATTCCATGGGCCGACTTTACATGTCCCAAGAAATTTATTTTCTCTCGGAACAGGTGGCACTTCTTAGGAACCAGTTTCAAGTTGTCTGCAGCCACTTTCTGGAATACAGGATTTAGTTGTGATTTGTGCTCTTCAGTAGTTCTTTCTATCATAAGAATGTAATATAGGTAAACCTGTCAGATACATAAAGGCAAAACTTTTTCCATTATGCATTCAAAGGTAGCAGGGGCATAATATAGCCCAAAAGGCATAACTTTGAATTGCAAGGTTCCTTTTCCTTGTCCCCAAAATTATGTTTTCTCTTGGTCCTCTCGAGTCACCTCGCACTACCAGTACACACACTTCATTTTCAAAGTATAAAAACATTGCGAACCTGCCAAGCTTTTGAATGTGTCATCTATCCTTGGAAGTGGATAAGATTCTTTCCTTGTCACATTATTAGAGCTGTCGATAATCTACACAAAATCTAAGAGAGTCGTATTTATTCTTAGCAAGTACAATGAGGGATTGCCATGTACTAAGCGATGGTTCTATCACATCTCAAGCCTTCATTTCTTTAGCATCCCTTCAGCTTCCTCGTGGGAACCTAGTGGCAGTCGTCTTGGTGGCTGCTTTATGGGTCTGTTATTTCCTTTATTCATGTGGTGGCAGGTCACATCAACCCTTAGAAGGTAATTTGCTCCACACGAGAAGGCATCCCTATTTCGCTCCAGTAATTCAGAGANGTAATTTGCTCCACACGAGAAGGCATCCCTATTTCGCTCCAGTAATTCAGAGACAGCCTTCTCCTCTCGCCAGTTAAGATTTTCCTTTGATATTAATAGCAGTTCATCCTGTACTTCTGGTTAGTGACGTTCCATTTGTTTTACTATTAAATCTTCTGGAACATTTAAAAGTACCTGTGTGACCAGCTTGCAAACACCTATCAAGGCCCCCTCCTCAAGAAAAATGTCACTATCGGACGAATTTATTATTCTAACTGGAAAATTGTNCAGTTATTATTTACAGCATTAATATATATTTATCCACTATTACTCATTTTATTTCTCAATGAGCGCAATATTTAATATTTATTCGTACTCTAATTAACGTCCTTAATCTCTCTGTTTTGATTTAGTCAATTAACTCATACTCATCTTTAACACACTTTCTGTCTGTCTGTTGCCATAATTTGTAATGTCTTCCACTAACGCACCCAGTCCAATAGTCCAGACTGCCATTCGTACTCTTCACTGCACCGATGCTCACAGTCGCAGATTTTCCTCCCGCTGGTCACTTCTCTCGCCACTCGATTCGCTCGTCCTTCGTCTATCGCCAAAACTACACCCACTCATCCACTCATCAACTACAACAACTGAGGCTCGTCGCACTTATTTATACTCTGCTGACTTTGACCTGGAAAATTCGACGCACCCTGAGACTTTCTGACAGAAACTAGGGCAGTAAACCACTATAAAATTCATCCGATGAAACGTAGAATCTCAATACAACCAAGGTCAGCAGCACGGGCCGCAAAAAGGATTGTCGTGTCATCTCGCTTTTCGTAACATATACGCGATTCTTGATTTATAGGACGCCTGTCATTAAAAGCATCTCTTGTGACATACTGCCTCTATCATGTAACTGCTCTGTTCCTGACTTTCACTCATGGTGGATGTCTCATCACAAGATAGAGAACCTTGAATTCTTGATTCTTGATTTGCCACTCTTGTCTTCCTGGCATTCACAATGGTGACAGAATGGCTCACATAGCCTTCTCTAAAGTGTATCTTCATTGCCGTGAAGGCGTCCAGATCTGTGGTGTATTTCAAAGTAATATTTTTGAAGATGATGTATACACTGGGAAATGTGACCTTTGGTGTTCTTGAAGTTTAGTAGCTAGTGTAATAAAGCATGGTCGGTTCTTAGATTAAAATGTCTGCCATAAAGGTAGAGGTGGAAGTGTGAAATTGCCTTCGCCGTTGCCAGAAGCTCCCTGAATGTAACACAGTAATTTCTCTCAGGCTTATGCAATGCCTTACTGAAGTATTTTATCATGGTGTTTCCTTCCCGTCCTGAACCTGAGATATCATAGCTCCAATGTCTACATCACTAATATCAGTGTCCAAAATGAACATGCCCTCACTTTTCGGGAAACCCAGGACTGGTGGAGATATCAGAATTTCCTTTAGCTGACTAAAAGCATCTTCACACTCAGTGGTCCAATCAAATTTCCTTTTGTCCTCTTTCAGTGCATGTAGTGGCTTGGCGAATGTGGCGAGCCCAGGTAGAAATCGAGGATAATAGGATCGTAATCCCAGAAAACTTCGGACTTTCTTTTTGTCAGTTGATATCGGCCAATTTCTTATTGCTTTGGTCTTATTGGGTTCTGTCCCTATTCCATGGGCCGACTTTACAAGTCCCAAGAAATTTATTTTCCCTCGGAACAGGTGGCACTTCTTAGGAACCAGTTTCAAGTTGTCTGCAGCCACTTTCTGCAATACAGGATTTAGTTGTGATTGGTGCTCTTCAGTAGTTCTTTCCATCATAAGAATGTAATATAGGTAAACCTGTCAGATACCTAAAGGCTAAACTTTTTCAATTATGCATTCGATGGTAGCAGGGGCTTAATATAGCCCAAAATGCATAACTTTTAATTGCAAGGTTCCTTTTCCTTGTCAAAAAAATGATGTTTTCTCTTTGTCCTCTCGAGTCACCTCGCACTACCAGTACACACACTTCATTTTCAAAGTATAAAAACATTGCGAACCTGCCAAGCTTTTGAATGTGTCATCTATCCTTGGAAGTGGATAGGATTCTTTCCTTGTCACATTATTAGATCTGTCGATAATCTACACAAAATCTAAGAGAGTCGTATTTATTCTTAGCAAGTACAATGAGGCCATGTGCCATGTACTAACCGATGGTTCTATCACATCTCGAGCCTTCATTTCTTCAGAATCCCTTCAGCTGCCTCGTGCGAATCTAGTGGCAGTCGTCTTGGTGGCTGCTTTATGGGTCTGTTATTTCCCGTATTTATGTGGTGGTAGGTCACATCAACCCTTAGAAGGTAATTTGCTCCACACGAGAAGGCATCCCTATTTCGCTCCAGTAATTCAGAGACAGCCTTCTCCTCTCGCCAGTTAAGATTTTCCTTTGGTCTTAATAGCAGTTCATCCTGTACTTCTGGTTAATGACGTTCCATTTGTTTTACTATTAAATCTTCTGAAACATTTAAAAGTACCTGTGTGACCAGCTTGAAAACACCTATCAAGGCCCCCTCCTCAAGAAAAATGTCACTATCGGACGAATTTATTATTCTAACTGGAAAATTGTTTTTTTTTTAATTATAAGGGACCAAAGTCCGTGCTACAGCGACTTTACCTGGCAGAATGATATTCGTCTCTACTGGCTCAATTGGACCAAAACGCCTGGCAAACTTTCCTTGATATCTGCCTGTAATGACAATTTCACTAGAAGCAGGCAGTACATTGGGGAGGACAAATCATTCCGTTTTGAAACTACCAACTGTGTACTGCCTACCCTTAGCACACCAAGTCGAGTATCGATAAAGCACCCCATGGGCGTAGCTAAGGGGGGACAGTGGGACAGCTGCCCCCTCCTAAACCAAGATCAACTAAATGAACTAATCTCAACTAATACTACAAGGGTCGCATAGTGCTTATTTGGGTGGGTATTTGGACAAGTTATTAAAAATATTTTTTAATGAATAGCGGTCCAAGCTAAAGTAACTTCGATGATATAGTGGCACATTCTAGCGATGCAAAAGGGGACTGTATGTGTAAGCAAAAGATCATATCCCATTCACACACCATGCACCACCCCCTAACATAAATTCTGGATACACCCCTGCAGCACCTCAGCATATGCAGTACACCAAGTCCAAAAATAAATTCATCCACTATTACTGCTATGTATATATCGTGCTCTTTGTCACCAAGCTNGTCCAAAAATAAATTCATCCACTATTACTGCTATGTATATATCGTGCTCTTTGTCACCAAGCTTCATGATTACTTTTCTCTTATGGCAGGAGTTTTGTCACCTGTAACCATAGTCAAAATTCACCGTTCCATACCTTCATCAGCGATCGTTGGGGGGAAGGCTTGAGAATGTCTTGTATTGCTAGTGTTATAATCGCCCCAGTTTCGACGACCATGTGGTAATTAACATCATTCAGGCTTCCCTCCACCAGCATTACATCCCAATCCTGTTTCACCGATCGTATGCGTAAGAACTTTGGGGCCTTCCCCCCCAGCAGTCACAGACCTTCGCCCCTCAAGATCGGTGTTTACAACTTTTCCGGATGTGCTGTATGCTCACCTGCTTCTCGCTGCCTATTGACCCACTGCTACTTCTTAGCTGCTGCTGTCACGGGCAGTAGGCTCTTAGGTGTCCCGGCTGTCCACATGACCAACACTCTGGCCGTTTGGGTGGGGGACAGCGAAGCTCTGTATCTCGGACCCTGCAAACGATGTCCCTGTTGGCTTACTGCATTTCCTGAAATGTATTATTGAGGCAGTCGTCGTCTTGGTTCAGCGTCACTGCCTGTGCCAGATGTGTAGGTGCGGCCCTTTTTTTTGCCGACTCCAACACCAGTGCTCGGGCCATGGCGTCCTGCGTGTTGTGGGGTGCAACCAGACGTACCGCTTGCTGTACCTCTGTATCGGTGACG
>NQII01003496.1:255452-265548 GCA_002778355.1 Clitarchus hookeri | reverse complement strand
TCTTTGTAGATTTGTGGATAACGTTGCTCAGTAGCACTCAGTGCGACTGCTATAGGCAATCGTGCGTTCCTGTCTATTTGACAGTCAATGTGATAGGACAGCAACTAAACCTGTCTTACTTGTATCCATTGCTAAAAGTAAAANTCCTGTCTATTTGACAGTCAATGTGATAGGACAGCAACTAAACCTGTCTTACTTGTATCCATTGCTAAAAGTAAAAGGAGTGTTAGATCAAATGGCATCAGCACCTGTGGAGAAATTAAAGCATTCTGGATGTCAATATGCTGCTTCTGCATCTGGTGTCCATTTTAAGGGTTCTGTGTGCAGCATATTACGAAGCACTCTGTTCCTAGTTGATAAATTTGGAATAAATGATTTATAATAAGTTGCTTTACCCAAAAATAAATTTGTCTTCAAGTGTTGGGGGTTTTATCAAATCTCGCATTGTCTCTGTGTGTTTCTCTGATTTGTGCAAGCCTTGGGCATCTATCTTGTGTCTTAAGAGCTGTACAGAAATCCAAGCAAGAGACATTTTGCACATTGAGTCGTAGGCATTGAGAACTTATTCTCTTCAATGTTGATTCTAAAGTTGAAATAATATTTTCAAAACTATCTGCAAACACGAGCACATTAATTATAGAAATTCAGTTAATTGAGAATGTCTTTTTAGGACAGTTTCCATACAGCGCTACCAAATCACAGGTATATTTGCAGCACCATATACTGCACATGCTGGTCAAATATATCCATGTGTAGGGGTGTTGAGTGTCTGTACATGTCAAAATTCTACATCGATAGACAGATGTGCGCAAGAAACTGTGATGTCCAAATTACAGAAAACATTAGCTGCTTTCATACAGTTGAATATGTTCATGGATTTTGGGATTGGGTGTTAGTCTTTGATCATGTTCGAGTTCTTGTAGGTTTGAAGTTGCCTGTATTGCAGAATTTTTCATGTTTCTTGGTTACAACATGTATCGGTGAAGCCCATTCTAAATGTTCAACCCTCTCATAGAAACCTTATGCGATCTTTGCATCTCTCTCTTTGGCATAGGCTTCGCGTAGTGCTAGTGGTACCTCACAAGCACGAGTGAAGGTAGGTTTTGTTTTTGGCTTCAGGTGCACTGTAGAAGGTGGTCCAGTTAGTTTGCTGAAAACGTCCTCATAGTGGGCTAACAATTGCTTGATTTGAGTTTTCTGTTCTCGGTTCAGATATGGAATGGTGGTAGTAATTGAGAGATCAGCCTTTGGAGCAGAAAATAATTTTCCAACATTTATCTCGTGATCATACTTAACTATCCATCCTCATCCAAAAATAGTATCGAAATCACCATAGACAACATAAAGGTTGAGTCTACGTGTTTTTCAGATTGTGGCATTGACCGGTAAATCGTCTATACAAGTGATGATACAGTGACCTGTGCAGCTTGCGATCTCTATTTGTCTTTTGATGGGAGAATGATGGTTTTATGGTTCATAGAGTTTTCTCACTAACTATACCACAAGTGCAAAATTAACATATGCTTACCCAACTATTTCACCGTGTTGTGGTCTTGGACTTTACTGAATTGTTGTAAAGTGTCTATGCCTTCTGACAGTTGGGCATCATCTGTAATTCTATCAGCATTTTGGGCTGACTTTGACTTGCAGACCTTGGCAGGTGACTCATCTTGCCACAGGTATAGTATCTAAAGCTGCGAAATGGGCATTGGTCACGAGTGTGCTGTCCTCTGCAACCATTGCATTACTTCTGATGTGACTGATGATCCAGCATTATTTACTTCACTGGTCATGTGTCTTAATTCTATTGTGTGCGTCAGTTGAGTATGTTGCAATGCATGCTCACATGTCAATGAGTTCGGGTTCATGTCAAATTGCCCTTATTAAATGGCATATATCACACACATTAAATATAACATAAATAAAACATATTTACTGTGGGAAAATTATTGAGGTTGGTAGAAAGAGGAAATAAAACTATTAATTACTTATATAATGGCTGTATTTCTCAGTCCACTATAAAAATAAGGTAGACAAACAAATTTGATTAATTTTATTATTTAAATATTAATGTTCCTTAATTTTCTTGAGATGGCACATGTGTAGTGAGGTTACAGGCCAGGTTCATTATGATAACATGGGTGTGGGTAAATGTGTTGATTTACATCAAACCACTTTCCATTATACCTGATTGCAAATGTAATAACACATTCGCACACTTCACATGCACTAATTTTGTTGGGTTTCATTAAATATATAACGAAAGAGGTTCACATACAGCATGTGTGGGCAGCACAAGGGGGTTGTTGGATTTGCTGGAGAAGTTCAGTTAAATATATTTGCATACATTTTTGTGCTAAAAACCAGGATTTCAAAAAACTGAATATTGCACCGAGGAAAAGGTACGAGCATAACATAAATTTTATATCAGCCGAGAGGTATGTAAAATAATACCCAGAAATAAAAAAAGAAGATACTTATATACCTAATGAGCATACTTTCCTCATCATGGGTGCAATTAATTTTTAAATAATTTCTTGAAATANCCATAAACATGTAACAATATACTTATATATTTAGCCAATAAAAATGGTTGCGTTTTTTACAAATTCACAGAATTCTGTAAACGAAGCATAACATTTTTTCATTAGGTACTGTACTCGGTAATATTAATTTTCTATGAGCAAACAAATAAGGATGAATTTGGAAGTAACATAATTTGAACAATCTGTAAATGACAATGCCACATATAATTAAATCGAATTTCTTTGGCTTAATGTTAGACTCGTTGACAAATTTTTTGTTTCCTAAATTCAGTAATTTTATACAAAACCCAAATTAATATTTTTTAATTGTAAAGGTTTTCCTGGTGTAAATATTACAACTTTTGAATCTTTAAGTAATTATAAACGCGAGGAATATTAATGAAATTAAAATGTAATTAATTTTGTTTGAATTTTTTTCTATTCATGAAACTATAGTTCATCCATCAATACATATTTTTTAAATGTTAAATTCGAAATATTTTCTTTAAAAAATACTTTAAGAGGGAAACTAAAATATCCTAAATCATATATAAACCGCAGATGCATTTTCTAAAAACATATTATTTAATATAACTTCGTGTGATAAACTAAAGAGTGCTCTCTATTTTTGAGTTATGTAATTTCTTGGGCCTACTAACACCAAAGCCTGAAGAAACCGATTTGGTGTATAATGTCTAATTTTCACTCTATTATCTACGTGATCGTCAGTAAAGTACTCGCGAGTAAGCGAGGTGTGATAAGGAACACCGTTTCCCGATATGTTTCAGACAGAAATGACCACAATAATTGACAAGCAGAGACGCAGTTAAGTGAAAATAAGTTGCAAACAATCCGTAAAGAAGCAGCGTGTAAGATACAAATCTAGGCGAACTCAGAGAAGAACATTGACAGCAACCACCTTGTATTTCTATTTTAGCCGTCCTTTGATTTGTAAAGTTTCTTTCTTACATATTAAACAGATTTGAAAAGTAACAGAGTAACAGTGTTGGTAGTTAAAATTTATAAAAATAATTTGTAAAAGTGAAAATGCGTTGATGTTAAATGTAAATGAAGGTAAAAAATAAGTAAAAACATTAGCAAACTTTTAATGCAATCAGCGACTACTAATATCGATTTACTGGTTCTCTAAGCAAACTCTACCGATATTTTTCGACAGGGTTGTCATCACTGGTTCACCCACTTTTCTCCTCGATGTGCTGCCAGAATGTTGTGTTCAAACTGTGCTGTAGCCGTGATGGTATTTTTCGGCACTTAAATGCCTACTACACAGTTTTGTTGGTGTAATATTTGCCATCACGTAGTCGGTTAAAGATCTAGTTAATAATATTTGTGATATGTGTTTTTTATCCATTTTGTTTGGTGGTTCAAGACGTAGTTCGCCCCTCTGTGGTGGATAACTCTCCAGTTTGATAGTTGTTTCCTCCGTGTGCTCCAGTTATATTCACTCAGTAATATATTGGCTCTTATTGTGCGGGTGCATGTGCAAGCCTGACCTTCCCTGCACGTGCTGGCCTAATTCTTGCTGCGTGGTTCGGCTTCCGGTGCACATCGCCTGCCCTTTTCTTGATGGTGCCGACGTAGTCAAGTTTTATTTAAATTCTCCCATGCAGTAGTCTGGCATTGGGTACGTTATCTTCTAGCCCATTAGATAACTATTCCGTTCTTGTGGATTCGACGATATCCTTATTTAACTAACTCAACTATCGCTTATTTAAATAATAACTTTATCTGTAAAGTGTCATTTTCAAATACTAAAATTTGTACTATCAAGCACATGTTTGTAATACTGTTTTTATAGACATTGAAATTTATTGACCCTCTAAGTAAATTATATTTGCAACTAATTGATTTAATTTACGTTTCGTTCGGGACACACTTTTGAACAATTCTATGCCAAGAGCAAAAATTTTAACTTTAATATTTTAATCAAATTAGATTGATAAGCTTTATGTGATTTAAACTAATTAATTGTCAAGTATTCTTTTCTGTTCGAAAATATTTCAAGAAATAATTTTTAACGAATTATTGTGTGATCTCTTATGTTCTTTGTAATGTTAAGCAAACATGTATACTCTTAACATTTACTTGTTCCATCTTGTCTTTAATTTTTGTAATGTAAATAAATACAAACGAAAGATTAAGTAATGCATAATAACAAGTTTCATCTTTTTATTTATTGACAATTTTGTCTTCCTCTGGGGCTGTAATTAATTATGCAAAAATGTCTTCCATGTATATATATTAAGAACTATTCTCTTTTCTTTTTTTGCGCCATATACAATCACCGAAAATGATATAGCATATGTTTATATCACGTTCTGTATTAAATGTTTGTGACAGGTCTTTTTGTAGGTTCATCATTTTTTGTGTTACTTTTTAATATTTTTCTGGCATTTGTCTTATGTGGTTTGTGCCAAGGACTTGATGAATTTATTATTCTTGAGGAATTTTATAATAAATATGCTTATAATTTTCTGAGCGCACATGAGGCACAATGCGCGCTTCCTTTCCTGGTGTAGCTTGATAACCTAATTTCTCAGCAGAATAATGCCCAGTCTCACACAGCACAGATATATCTGGCCTGCCTTTGTGGTGCCAACATTTTTCTATAGTCAGAAATGTACTCAGATTTCTCGCCCAAACAAGAATGTTTGGGACCAGATTGGATGACAACTCAGTCGAAAGAACTGATATACGTGAAAACAGGTCTTGAAACATATCTGCTCTTATGACAACGTGCTCTCCTCATGGCGCTGTGGAAACTAGTTGAATTTCACAAGTCTTTATAAACGCACTGCTCCAGAACACTCTTCTAGTACTACTAACAAAACACCTTAGCGGTTCATCCACTGCGATGTTATGAAGGATGATAATGAGTTTGTGAAGCAAGTTACTACGGCAGAAGAGAGTTTCCTTGTTCTGAGTTTTATGTCCAGATCCGTACTACAAGGAATGACTGCACACATAGGATCTGGTATTTAGGAGTTCTGCTTCTTCAGATGTCCACACAACAGTACAGTGACTAGTGTTAATTATCTAAGTCAAATAGAAAGAGACATTATGTGTTGGAAGACGTTTGCTGTTAACGAGATCCTGTGGCAGGATCTTCATCAGGAGAACCTCCGACATACATATGCCTCCATGCCCGACCGTATCGCCATCTGTCTTCATGCTACGGGTGGTCCAACACCATACTAAGTGCATCCTGCAAGTGTTGGTCCCCTGCAACACATACTTGTTGTGGCAAAACAGTTTGATATTTTATGTATACGTACTATAATGTCCTGCGCCTATAAACTTTATGTGCTGTTGTGATGGCACCATTAGGATAATCATTTTTTTTAATGAGTGTACATGTATTTTCTGATGCTTCAGGGATTACTTGAGGAACATGCTTCTATGTAAGGTGAACTATTTGAAAGTGTGTTATATTTAAAAAAATTATTTGTTCAAAATTCAGAGCATCTCCTTTGAACGGATTTCTCTTAGTCAAGGTTAGAAAATTGTAGACCTCTCATGCAGAAGTTGGGCTTAATTTCCAACTGGTCAATGTTAAGTACACACAATATTAATGAAGATATTAATTATAAATCAACTGACAGCGGACTGCATACAAAACATTAAAGTAGTCGCCAAATGGTATATTTCGTGAATTAATCGCATTTCTATAGGCATGGGTATAAGACAGACCACAAACAAACGGATTGAATATGAACTCAGATATTTTTCGAAAAACAAATGGTAAAGGTTGATCGAAATTTTGATAGAAGAATTGGAATATTTACAGAAAGTTTGAAATATTGGTAGAATGTTTGAAAGATTAATCAAATTATAGGGAGCTTGATTGAAATGTAGATCGAATAATCGAATAATTGATCGGAAAGTTGTAAGAATTATAGAATGACTGAATGATAGATCGAAAGATTGAGAGATCGATCTGAAAATTGCGAGATTAATAGAAAGATTTAAATATTTATGGAATGGTTTCTTGATTGCTGAGAAAAGCACAGAAGATAAAATACATTCCAAGTTTCAAGGGCCTAACCCTAATGGTTTGTGAGAAGTATCGTCGACATGTAGGCAGTTCAGCTGCTGTAAAACTACCAAAGACGAAGTTGGGATACTGGTTGGAAGCACCCCACCAAACATTTATTCATATATACATCTACACTCCAGTAGCTCTCTGGTCCGAAACAGTACTTTAAATTTGAGCAGATTTTAATTTGGCAGGTGAATGTGTGTGTAATTAACAGCTCGCCCGATGAAATTATACGAAATCAGAAGGAAGAGACGAGCATAAAATTTCATACCAGACTGAACGATAGAAGCATAAGGGGTAGAGATATAAAGATAGAAATAGTGTGATGTCACCTCTCGCATCAAGCGAAGAACTGTGATGTGGTACGCCTTTGGCTACATTAATTACATTAAGAGGAGGAGATTTCATGTGAGCAACAACCAACTACAAGCGATAGAGGTGGTATTGATTTTAAATTATTAGCACAGTCTAGTGGTGATTACGATTGATCTGTATTTCGTAAATGGTGGAGGATGAAGAGGCCGGTGGTAGCATGTGATGTTAAAACAATGGTTTTTTGGAGGGTATAGGGTCGTTGGGTGGGTGGGGGCCTGCTATGCAGCCAATGGAATGTAGTGTTATGGTAGAAACTGACTGACTAAATAGCAAATGCAAAAACAATGGTTGGGGGTCAGTCGTCTGCTGGTTGTCATGCTGGGAGAATGAGTGATCTGCCATATTTACAGGAATTGAACTCTAAACCTTCTAAATTTTAGTATTTTAATGCTTTCCCCCTTAAATTTACGAATATTTCGGGATTATTAATAAATCTCACATAATTATTAATATTTTATTTTAGTTTCTGTTAGATAATTTACGGTTTATTGCAGATATTTTTTTAGTCCGAGTTTGCCTAAGATTAGGGTCAGGGTCACAGATATCCAACATGGTGTTCAGGGGCCACAGTGGTGTAGTGGTTAGACTGCTCGCGTCCCGCCTAGGCGAACTAGGCTCGATTCCGGATTTTCGAATGTAAGAATCGTGCCGGACGATGGCGCTGGTCAGCGGGTTGTCTCCGGGATCTCCCATTTTCCCTGCCCCTGCATTCTGGTGCCGCTCCATACTCACCTCACTTCACTCTCATCGGCTCTCATTGCCTCGAAGTTAAGAGCGGTCCGAATCTCTCCACTCCATTCCAAGATGGTGGTCGTGGCCAATAATGTAATTTTTGCCCTATTATTTAACCTTTGACAATTGTTATTTGTACATATTATCACAATTTAATTTGACATGGGGTTAATACAGGAATAAGGATATCCAAGATAGAGATCGCGGGCCATACTGTAGATTTTCTCCAATGATTTATATAGTTTGCCCAATTTTTTCTCTTTTTTTAAATTTTCAGGCCATTCCTAGGTCAAGGCTAAAGTCACGGACATCCAAAATGGCGGTCGGGTTTTATAATATCATTCCCCCGTCCCCCATTTTTACAATGTTATACAGTTTTTTTTTAATTTTCCACAATTTTTATACTTTAATGTCATCCCAAGGTCATCGCGAGACAATATCACGGTCACGGAAATACAACATTGCTGTTGGAATCCATAATGTAAATAAATGTGGTCTACGTACCTTTTGGATAGCTGGGCTTTGCTCGGAGCCAAAGCTACCTTTTTGATTTGGAGAGTTTCTATATCTCACATCGAAGAGTCACGAAACCACCTTGGTCGTTTTCAGTGAGTCTTGAGCTCAAATTGCTAATTCTAGGACATTCTGTTGGAATCACATTGAAGAGCGTTAAATGTGGTGTATTTATTTAAAGACAAGTGTAGACAATTTTTACTTTTATCTTTGTAGTAAAATTAGGAGAAGAAGGCGATTTTAGAGAAATATAAGTCAATTCTAAAGATTTTGGGGTTAAAAAGGGATATTTTGACATCCACGAGGTCAAAGTAAATGTTACCCACATCCAAGATGTCCACCATGTGACGTCACAACATGACTTTCGGTCGGCGCCTGGCTCCAATTCCACATACCCCTTGTCACAGAACTCTCTTTTGTACTTTACTCGCCTGGCAGTGAGGAATATAAAACCATATACCAGACGGGTCGTTAGGCACCGGAATGCTTTATGGGCAGAGTGCCAATACAGAGCTATTGTTGTCTTCAGAGAGTGTGAGATGAGGTACAATTCCAAGTAGACGTAAATGTTTTACAAGTTATATTGTAGATTCCAGTGTTCTACTGCAGCATATAACAGCATAACGGAAACGATAGTTTTGTTTTTATTAAATATGAAACAATAAGTCTAATATATGTGTTTGTATTTTATGTATTGTTATGTTCCAAAACCAGAAAAAGGGCTTGATGTTTCATTTTATAATGATGACATACCATCTGTTGGTATGGTTTGTGTATCCGTTCTGTACTGGGGCCTACAGTTTTAGTTGATTCTAATTTTCCTTCTTGTATAGATGTGATGATATACGAAACATTTCACGTAATCTACTACAATTGAGAAGTAGTAAGTCACTTTTTAGCATGGACATTTTAATTTCAAACGAGGTATTCAAAAGTAGACAAGTCTGTAAATTTTTGTGTGTTTTCAGGGAAATGTATATTTACTGATAAAAAATACCTATCACATAATACAATGATAAGAAGTTTGCCTACAATTTCTGTAAGTTTATTCCATTAGTTGGGTAAAATATCAAAATTTTTACATTGAGCCACGCAGATGAATGGGCATTCTTATTCTTTGCTTTTTTTCACATCTGTGTTTTTCTTCCTCTTTTCTACTAAAAAAACACATATAATTTAAATAAATTTTACAAAAAACATTTGCAAATGAAGTTTTNACACATATAATTTAAATAAATTTTACAAAAAACATTTGCAAATGAAGTTTTTTAAAAAAATTATATAGGCAATATAAGACAAATTATTATCATGACTTTTCGGAAACATTATTTGACTGAGGAGCATATAGGGTGCCGATATAAAGTACAGTCGCTCCTATTGCACATTTCGTACAAATATCAGGTCCTCGCAACTTTGGTAGCGCACCAGTGGTTATCACACCAGTGTGTATTTCAGCTGAGTAAGTTAGACAAGTAAGGAAGACAGATTAGTATCCACGATACTCTGCTAAGGAAAGGGCATTGTAGCCGTACTTGTCTGTAGCCGTGGTGTCAGCGCCTGCCTGTACCAGTAGCTTCAATATCTCGAGGTTACCAAAGTACGCTGCCGCCATGAGCGGTGTGAAGCCGTAGAAGTCCCTCCCATTCACGACGGCCCCGCGCGACACCAGCATCTCCGCGAGCTGGAAGTGTCCGCCGTACGCCGCGCTATGCAGCAGCGTGTGGTTATATGCGTCAGGCAAGTCGACAGGCATGCCGGCGCACAGTAGCAGCGTGGCCAGCTGCGTGTAGCCATAGTAGCCCATATACCACTGCTGGTTCCCTGAGAACTGGCTCATGTCCTTCAGCTCACCGTACGCCTCGCTGCTGTGGTCCATCTCAGCATCCAGGCC
>NQII01003496.1:226584-254048 GCA_002778355.1 Clitarchus hookeri | reverse complement strand
TTGTGTGGAACCAGTAGTTAGAAGAGGGTCATACGTAGCGACGAGCGGGTATTGAACCACGCAATGTGACCATAGCACGGGATGGCCACCATTTTGATCGCATGGCCGTACCAGACCGTACCGCCTCGTCCACAGTGTTGGCTCGACACTGGAGCACTGCCATGGGTGTGGACCTGTCTGCGTCTATGGTTAGACGCTATCTGCTGCGGGTTGGACTGGTGGGACGCTTGCCATTGCATCGGCTTCCATTGTCCATAACCACATTCACCTCAGAGTGCAATAGTCATGTGACAAGTGTGATGGTTTGGGGCACGATTGGATACAACACGCTATATCACTTCTACGTATTGATGACAATCTAAACAGCAACCTCTACATCAGGGAGGTTTTAGAGCCCAAGGTACCGCCCCTCATTCAGGTGACTCTACATGCCATATTTCCGTAGGACAATGCCCGGGCACATGTGGCGAGGAATGTGCAAGCCTTCTTCAATTAACGAATTGTACCACTGCATCCCTTGCCAGTATGTTCACCTGTCATGTCGCCCATCGAACATGTCTGGGATATGGTATGTCAGCGAATTGTTCATCACGGACCTCCAGCAACCACTGTTGATGCTTTATAGACTCGCATGCATGCCACGGGTAGGGAGATTCCCCAGAATCATATCAAGGCCCTCTTAGATTCCATTCCGCGACGNACTCGCATGCATGCCACGGGTAGGGAGATTCCCCAGAATCATATCAAGGCCCTCTTAGATTCCATTCCGCGACGATTAGGGGCTCTGATTATTACAGCACGTGATGGCTTCACACCATACTGAGTTCTTAAGGACAGAAATCATGTGCAGTCCTGTTATTTTAATAAATTTTGTATTTTCGTGTACCTAATATCTTGTATAATGTTCATTACAATCACATGTATCCTTCTTGGTGTTTTATTTTTACCAATTTTTTGTGAATTACTATTTCATATTCAGCAAAATACGGAAAAAAAGTGGAATTTTCGAACTTTTTTCCTTAGCACTTTGGTAAATTTCATATGTATAAAGAAATTAATTTAGGGCCACGAATAACAACATTTTTTATATTGCAAATTATTGCAAGAGTCTCCTATATTTGACCGGCCTTAAATTGGATCATATCAATTCCCGGCGAGTATTTGCAATAAATTTGTATCTTTTTGCAGTAGTACGAACTGTTAACACAACAATTAGTGTGTATTTTAGCTCAAAGCAAATAAAGATATTCCTCAAGCTTATTTTCAAATTTGTGTCTAAAAATAGAAAACTCTAAATAAATTTGGATATGTTTGTTGTGTGAACATCTTCATAAACAGCGTACATGTAATTTTTCTGTAAATATGCAAGATCTGAAATATGTAACCATAATGAGAATGAAACGGTCAAGTTAGGAGTGTCCTAATATGGTTAGCTTCTTGTTGCTTGAGCCAAGTTCAGAGTACACACAGGATGCCCCGATGGCGCATTCAACAATCCATTACTCAGCTGGATGAGTTTGAGAGCGGGAGCATTGACGTCCTCCGAGAGACATGTTGCCGCATTGTTCCCCACTCGAACCGTTCTGTTTACACTGTGAGTCGGTATTGGACGCAGTGGGAGCAGGAGAGTACACACATCCGTCGAGAATGTTTGAGTCGACCAGCAGACCCCAGCAGAGAAGATAAATTCTTCGTACAACAAGCTGTATGCACTCCACGCGCGTCGCTGCGCAACATCCACGGACATTTTACGACAGCTGAGGATACGCCGGTGTCTATTAATACCATATCCAGGCTGGTTGCAGAGCGAGATTTGTCGTCGCGGCATCCCTTACGACGTTTACCATCACGACCCGAGCATCGCCTAGCATGTGTGACCTACTGCCATGAAATAGCAGCATAGCAGCTTACGGATTGGCAACGAGTCGTGTTGAGTGACGAATAACGATACTGTCTGGATATATACAATCGAACTCAAGTCTGGTGATATCCTCGCCAATGCCGTGATACACATTTCAATGTATAGCGGCACGAGAGGTATCATGGTGTGCGGTGCCATTTCCTATGATTCCTACACCCCACTGATGGTGATTGATGAAACCCTGTGCTGGAAATTCTGTGACCATGTGCGCTCCCCTTCCTGGTGCATCTTTACAACCCCATTTTCCAGCTGCATAATTCCCGGCCTCACACAGCACGGGTATCT
Source organism: Clitarchus hookeri (assembly GCA_002778355.1). NCBI lineage: Eukaryota > Metazoa > Arthropoda > Insecta > Phasmatodea > Phasmatidae > Clitarchus > Clitarchus hookeri. Next base: position 251,842 of record NQII01003496.1, on the reverse strand, counting down.
CTTCCTTCGCCAGCAAGGTCCCTAGACCTCTCACTCACCGAGAACGTTTGGGAACAAATTGGAATGCAACATCGGCCAGTGGCATCTATGGCATATTTGGGGGGTCAGCTGCTTCATCTGAGGCAGGATCTTCCTCAGAAGGACATCCTACGTCTGTACGCCTCCATGCCCGACCTTATCGCCGCCTGTCCCTGTGCTATGGGTAGTCCAACACCATACTAAGTGAATCCTGCAAGTGTTGGTCCCTTGCAATGCATGCTTGGTTCTGTATACTCACTACGATGTGCTGTGGCAGTATCCACTTATGTGCCTCTGCGATGGCACCTTCAGGGTAATCCATTTTATTTTGCCAAAAACTGTATTTATGTTTTTTTTTTATATATTTTTTAAAATTTTCCGTGTGTTCTTTATTCTGATAAGTTTGTCTGCTTCATCAGTACACGCTCAACAATAAATTATGGCTAATGTATTTATATTAAAACTTAAACTTTAGTACAAATAATTCGTATTTTCTAAAGCTTGTCCAATATCCTCATATATAATATATCTTCAGTCTGAAAGTAAATACAAATTATAACCGAAATTTAAGTGATGTTTGAAGTATAAAGTAGCATTTAAAACGCTAGCTGAAATTAAGAATACTTTTACATTTGAATGCAACAGGTAATATCGAAGAAAATTACAAGGAACGCTTACGCAAACATTAGAGTTCTCAATTTTTTTTCGCATGTCTGGATTATTGGCGAACTAGTTATTAAAACTAACAGCTTAAATTTAGTTTTATATTACATTTACGATGGCGTAAATTGTTAGTTCGTGATTCTAATAAGAATTTTGTGTTGAGACGATGATTTCTCAGCAAACTCGAACCCAAGATTATACGAAAGTTGATTCTGTGTATCTTCATGAGGAGAGATAGTCCAGCTTTAAGTACGTTGGTCATCATATCGATATAGGTTGAATAACATGCTGAGTGTGCACACACTAGGTGCACATTTTACTGCGTCCACATTGCTCCAAAGTAGCTCCAGGTCGAGACTAGCTCAGTCAGGTACACACTATGCTCAACATCCCAAGAGACGATCCCTGCCAAATAACGAGCTCCCTCAACACTTGGCGAGCAGCCAGCAATAAACCAAGACTGATCTTCTTGATCTTGGCTCTGTTGATATTCGTGTCTCATGAAACTAGTTTGCTTCACCCTTGAACCTTACCCTGGTGTTCTGACAGGTCACCCTGAATCCAATTGCATACCTAAGTAAGTGAACGAATCAAGTCTGTTTGTCCTCCGAGCTTGTCTGTTCCTAATGATTCCTTAAATACTTCGCAGCAGCTCCTCAACGAAAATAAATAAAACCTTTCCTAGAATGTTTATCGTTGTCTACAACTGTAGATTATTAACTGTCCCTCCTTGGTGTAAACATTTGGGTGTTCTCATAGGACATTTGTTTGCTGCACGTTATTCTGGCGAGTCTTTAAAGCTCTTATGTACCAATGCACTTTAGTGTGCGTATTTATTGCGTCATACGAATTTCAATGTGAGCGCATTCACCTAACCTTAATCAAGTATAACTAACCTAACTTAATGTAATGTAACCTGACCGCACCTAACCTTACATGACGTAAACTCACAGGATCTAAACTTACATGTATGCTTACCCAAATTAATCATGATCCACATAACTCACCTTTATATAACATCATCTAAGCCATACAATCAAAATATTAGCTAACCTAACTGAGTCGAACCAACCTCAGAAACCTTTCTTTACCTAACCTTCTGGTATTTGTAACGAAACTAATTTAACCTTATGTAAAATGCCACAACTTAATTAATCCTAACTTAAGCTTCCATAACATTAACTAATAAAATAATATCGACGATAAAAAAAATAATATATATAATTTTATAGTGTAACTTATTTTCACTGCTAAGTCATATTCCCACACGATGAGTTTGCTCAAAACCTTGCGTAGTTTGCTCACAGAGTATGCTGTAACACATTACTATCTCCCAAGGTTATGTTGGCCAAGCTGGCCAAATAGTCAGTTATCGATACAGTCGCATCTTCTCAGGATGTGAATCCCCTGGTGGCTAATCAGCCGAAAGCTGTCTAAGTCCCCATATTAAATATACTTAATTATATAAAGCTTAGATCAAAAAATTTTCATTTATATCAAATATAATTGAATGAAAATTGAGAATGTATGGCCTCATAAAAATTTATGTAAAATTAAAATTACATAAACTGGAACATGTCACATTTTTCAAATTAAAATTAGGTTCCTTGTCGTTTGAGATGCTGTATGTCAATTCAGTGAACCGTTTATCTACCTCGAATGTTTATGCATTGTTTTCGACGATAATATATGCAGCTAACAACACATTATATCTCTGTGTTACAAAGTTATACAAATCACTATAACTCATCTCAGCTCTGTGTAATTTTGTGGTCAAAAATCCCATAGTCTTAAACTGGAAAGTTCTGTTTACTCTTTAATAATAGGTTTGAATTTTTTTGCATATCCTCACAAGTGGAAGTAATGGTGTTATAATAATCATAATCAACGAAACAATATGTATTATTTTCTGCGACGGTGGTGTGTTATCTTAATTGAAATTATCTTCATTAGTCCTCATTAGTACTGCGTTAACAATCTAGACATTTTACAAATTTTTTTAAATATAGTATTTGATTGTAAACCTATGAATTTATTATCGGATGTCAGGACTTCACATTCTTTTCGCTTAGAAAGTTCCGATGTCCATTCAAAGAATAAAAAATTTCATGCAATTTAAAAAATTTTCTTTTTAAGATTTTAATGTCAATCCATATTAAGGCAGAAAAATTGCAGTTTAATTATTTGTGTAAATATTTGTAAATTTGTGTTATACTTAATCTGGATAGCATTAAAATTTTGGTTGGTACTCGGGAGCTATCTTTTTGCCTAGATATAATAAAGAGCACAAGATTTATAATGAAAAAAATAATTGTTAGCATAATTAATGTTTGAAAAAAATTATTGTAAAATTTGCTTGTTACTATCAGAACTGTAGCTTTATGATAAGAGTTCAATGATACTAAATCGGTTTTGCGCTAAATGACGATATGTGTAATTCTACATCAGTGAGCATCACCTTCGTTGGTATAGATATACTGTAGGCTGTGGTAATTGCTATTTATGACAATAACACATATCACTGCCTCACTACCATTATGCGACTAATTAAAGCTAAGGGCCATAGGTTATGTCATTTAACACGCAGCATTACCAGGTTTTTAATCTTCTGCGGAGGTTGTTCCGCACACCCAGGCACATCCTTCTTCTTACTCTCCAGCTAAAAGCACACACAGTGAAACATGCAAAATACACTTTTCTGTTTAAACTATGGTTAATGTTCAGTATCTAATCTTAATGTGGGAAACCTATCAGTTATGTATCAATCTGAGAATTAAAATTCTCAATATTGAGCTCTGTAGAGAAATATAACTTTTTTTAAATATCTAGTTACACAATTCTGAAAATATTCAGTATAATAAAAAACCAGGGAATGTGCTGTACTGTCTTCTAACTTCTTTGATCTAGGGTATGACAGGTGTGTGAAATATTAGTGATTAGTTATTTATAATTAAGAATATATATTACACTATACATTATGAAAGTATTATAAGTCTGAATTGTTTTGTTATTATTCCTGGAAATTTTCATCGCGTTTTACTACCACCATGATTGTCAATATTTAGTTTATGTATGTAGCAACTGAAAAACTACATTACTAAACAAATGCTACGAAGAAAAGTGTTATTGCTGCTAACATGTCTGTACACTCGTACAATATTTCCATCTTTGTTAGAAAGTTGTAAATATTCTAAAGTGACCAAAGTTACCCACGAAATTTAAATATTGCTTTATAATTTAGTGTTAAGGTTCAAGAAAAACCACTATGAAAATAAAAATAAGTGGGTAACTAACCTTCAAACTTAGAACTAAGAGGTTAGTGAACACTTTAATTTTATTATACATTTAGTCGAATTACATAGTTATACCCATATTTATTATTTGTATCCAACTTTAAATTATTTTTCTTACCACTGCGGGATAATATAAATTAATTTGTCAAGAAATTTTTAATTTGTTTAGTAAATATATAAAGCCCTTATTGTGTGCGCACAAAGTGCTGCACTGTAGAACTTTGTGCCGTAGCTAACCAACATTTTGGCATAATCAAAAAACATATACTTTTTAAATTTTCTTGAAGCAAATTTTTATTTTAAAATCTTTATAATAAGACTACCTAAACAAACTTGACACACGATGTTTCCATTATTTCGCATTTTAACTGAATTGTGGTTTATGTAACACTAAAAAAATTTAATTTCAAAAAAATCTAGAAAAATTATTGTTGGTTAAAGTACAAGAAATATGTGATTCTAATGCAGAAACAGGGATAAATAAAAGTAGTAATTCAAAACATGCAGTAGCAGGGCGTATTATACGGGAACCTCACCCGACTCCTAGCTTTCCAGTTCAGAGTTGAGTGAAGCTAAGATGCATAACGCAATATGCACGCACATGGAGCAATAAAGAATACAGAGGACAAAAAGTTGATTATTCCAAGAAATGCAAGCGCACACACAAGCAAAATGGCGTCACAGTCCAGTAACATTTCCAAACGCTTTCCACCAATCAGCACCTGGTAACATACTTCTTAGTCAGCAGCCTAGCCAATAGGTGACCTATCGCAGCATGCAGTAACCAATCACACGTTTCCAGAGCTTCGTGCAGACAATCAGCGAAAGTCTACGCCCACACAAAAGCAAACGCCACATAGTTTAGCCTCTGTGTACTTCTCTACTCTGTGGCACAGACACACGTCTGTTACTGCCACGACCGCACCTTGCCTCTGGCCCGTCAGTCCAGATGAGGATTGATAATAATTCTGACAATATTTCAAAAATTTAACAATGATGAAACCAAATTTAACACTGGCGTGAAGTGTATATCAATAATATGAAAACTATCGCTTTATTAGAGCTTTTCTCAATACCAGAGGCCCTTAACTGTGTAGTTCAGGTACATACAAAGTAATCATAATAATTATAATATTTCAATGTTTCAAAATTACCTGAAGGCATTTAAAAATGCTGCTTATTATATTTGTATCGCTTAGTTGACCATGAAAATGCCACAATCTTCAGCTATCCGGAATTTTCAGTCAGATATTTGTACCGCATATTGTGTGTGTAGGATATTTAAATTAATTAAGAATAACTAAGTAAGCAACTGCAATAAACGTATTTAATCATAACGTTATAAATAATGGATATATATTTTTTAAGACGAAAAATTATAAACTGTAAATAAACAGTGTCCGTTATCCTGATATAAAAATGTGCAAATTAATGACAACTATAGGCTATTCAGGGTAAAGTGAGCACCATTTGAAGCCCTCTCATATGATTGTCAGTAAATGTATTTTATTGCAGCCATATATGTTAACTTTCAAGTCCGGTGAAATGTAAACACTGTGTGCATTACTTATACGAAGATATTTATTTTAATAATTGTAGAAGTATAGAAAATGACTGATAGGAAAAAAATAAATATGGCCTTAAAAGTGATCACTATACTGCGGACAGTCTAAACATATTAGTATACTGCACACACGTAGTATTTATATGTTGTAATGTATTTCGAATAAATACGCACTATAAATACGTAACAAATGAAGGACTGTATAACTCTTTATAATTTTTAAATGATGGGGTAGTTATATATACAAAAGTATTTATATAACTGCAAAGTTACTTTAAGATGTTTAGGTTACGTAAGAATAAGTGTGAGTGTAGCCACCTTCACTGGCCAAAAAGTATACTTACTGTGTTGTTGAGTTGTTGGACCAACTGCTCCAGCTTCTCTGCGTACCGGCGTGACTCATCAAGATACCTGCCCAGGTCCTGCACCTGCGGCACACGTATACAGTATATACGTAGTTAACATGTCACACTCTTACTACGCCAGCATGACGCCAAGCTTGTCAGCATCTCACCAGTGTACGTGTTGTGCTGATAAGTGACATTTGACTACACCAGCTGTAGTATAGAGTAGCAGTATATACGTAGTTAACATGTCACACTCTTACTACGCCAGCATGACGCCAAGCTTGTCAGCATCTCACCAGTGTACGTGTTGTGCTGATAAGTGACATTTGACTACACCAGCTGTAGTATAGAGTAGCAGTATATACGTAGTTAACATGTCACACTCTTACTACGCCAGCATGACGCCAAGCTTGTCAGCATCTCACCAGTGTACGTGTTGTGCTGATAAGTGACATTTGACTACACCAGCTGTAGTATAGAGTAGCAGTATATACGTAGTTAACATGTCACACTCTTACTACGCCAGCATGACGCCAAGCTTGTCAGCATCTCACCAGTGTACGTGTTGTGCTGATAAGTGACATTTGACTACACCAGCTGTAGTATAGAGTAGCAGTATATACGTAGTTAACATGTCACACTCTTACTACGCCAGCATGACGCCAAGCTTGTCAGCATCTCACCAGTGTACGTGTTGTGCTGATAAGTGACATTTGACTACACCAGCTGTAGTATAGAGTAGCAGTATATACGTAGTTAACATGTCACACTCTTACTACGCCAGCATGACGCCAAGCTTATCAGCATCTCACCAGTGTGCGTGTTGTGCTGATAAGTGACATTTGACTACACCAGCTGTAGTATAGAGAAGCAGTAGAGTGCGAGTTATACTGCATCTGTTACTCTCACTGCCACTAGAATAACTTCATTTTTTGTTAATTTTAGCATATTCTTCTTTAGCACTTCTAAATAATATATTTTAATTAATCAATGAAAACAAGGTCATGAATTCTGATGGTTGCCAAAATATTTGCCCCTCCCAATAAGCACAGAGATATAAAAATAATCCAACATATTTATACCTGCATACTGTAGTGTTATTTGTTTTGGTAATGATTGATAGGTTGAAAGATTATTATAATTACTAGGTAAATATTTTTAAAGAACGTTTGTTAATGTTGTTTAAGAATATGGTGTCACTCTCAGTGATCTGATTTGATAAACATTGGTATTTTTAGAATATCTTAAAGCACATAAACATCGAGGTGGGTGGCCCACCCTCCCACACCAGTAAATTTATTTCAGGGGACTCCATGTGTTTTGAATTGAGAGAGAACTTACCAGCTGAAATGGTCAAGGACGTTTAGGTTGGTGAAGATAATGAAGTGTCCCGAGAAAATCTGACGGACAACGCCAAGTTCATCGGGGGTGTTACTGTTGGCAACGGCATCAATCACGTTTCCCACATGAGCGAAAATACAGGTGCGACCACTGTCGGAAATTTAACCTAGCTCCCCTTTGATAGGAGGCGTGTGCTCTAGTAGCTGTGCAAGTGTTGTGGAGAGAATGGTGTGCAATATTAAGCGTGTCCGGTCCTGTTTCGGCATCAAACAATTGTTATAGAAAGGGTGGACTCTCCCCCTCGCCACATGTAATAATTCTCTGGGATGGTTATTATCGCAGTGATCATGGAAAAATTTGTAAATATTTGTGCATTAGGAATATAGCTTGCATTTATTACTACCGTCATTTAAATGGAATAAATAATTGCTTTATCTCTGGTAAAGGATTGAGGTGCGATGTTGGGAACTTATACTTGTGTAAGCATGAGATCGATTTCACCCTAGGGCGAAAGGCATTATTAACAAACACAATGATGGGCCTGAACGTAAACGCCATGGTATAAAATCTATTTCATGCATATTTACAATTATATATTCAATATCTGATCTTTATCTCTGTTATATTCGACAATAAGGTTTTCAAATTAGATTTTTCCTTAAATATTAAAAACGTGGTTTTTCCATTGAGTTGACAACAGTAATACTTTAACGATTAGTTCCCGAGTCGACACATATCAGGGTTCATGAGAGGCTATTTTTGGTTGACATGCTCCTTCTTCTTCAATGCCTCTGCTAATCACAATCGAATCAACGCTAGTTTGGGGGCTTACACGCAGAACTAAATTTAACACGAAGTAATTAGTGCCTGTAACATTCAATAATTACTAACCACAAGTTGTATAAGATGAACAGTGACACTAAAGTGTGATGTGAGTTTCACAGTTTGATTACCGAACCAGGTATGTCCGTGAATTTCTGATTCTGAGACGTGTTCATTCGCAGCAGTGATACATTTTTAAGTTATTCTTTATGGAGAAACGTGGCGAAGTCATATGAGCTTGAGATTCAAAACAATAAATAGTACATATTTTTCATTCTAATTATGAACAAGATTTGAAAGTTTTCGAAAAAGGTTGGAATATTTATAAACGCGGATTTGTTGTATTGAATATACATATAATTGACTGAAAAAAAGAAATATTGAAATTAAGAATTTATAGCGTCACAACATGGAGCAATGGAAAAGAGGAAAGTAAAGAAAAAATGTTCTGAAACCAAAGTATGGAATAGTGTTGCCCTAAGCGAATAATCATTTTAATATTAATTCTACCCCCCAAAGTGGGTAGGGATCATTCCTGTATTATACTCCCCACTAGTAAATTATAATAGAATCTACTTCTACTGAGGACCGTCCATTCCTCCACTGACCTGAAGCAAGCAACCAACCGACACACATACATTTTGAATCCAGCATAGACATCGTGTCTCTAAAACATGGGGACAAACTCCGGCAGTGTGTTTCTGAGGAAAATATAAGAATTACATGAAAGTACTACTTTTCTCGTCTAGTGATTATTAAGGGAGCTGTGAGCCCCTGAANTTGGTATTTTTAGAATATCTTAAAGCACATAAACATCGAGGTGGGTGGCCCACCCTCCCACACCAGTAAATTTATTGCAGGGGACTCCATGTGTTTTGAATTGAGAGAGAACTTACCAGCTGAAATGGTCAAGGACGTTTAGGTTGGTGAAGATAATGAAGTGTCCCGAGAAAATCTGACGGACAACGCCAAGTTCATCGGGGGTGTTACTGTTGGCAACGGCATCAATCACGTTTCCCACATGAGCGAAAATACAGGTGCGACCACTGTCGGAAATTTAACCTAGCTCCCCTTTGATAGGAGGCGTGTGCTCTAGTAGCTGTGCAAGTGTTGTGGAGAGAATGGTGTGCAATATTAAGCGTGTCCGGTCCTGTTTCGGCATCAAACAATTGTTATAGAAAGGGTGGACTCTCCCCCTCGCCACATTTAATAATTCTCTGGGATGGTTATTATCGCAGTGATCATGGAAAAATTTGTAAATATTTGTGCATTAGGAATATAGCTTGCATTTATTACTACCGTCATTTAAATGGAATAAATAATTGCTTTATTTCTGGTAAAGGATTGAGGTGCGATGTTGGGAACTTATACTTGTGTAAGCATGAGATCGATTTCACCCTAGGGCGAAAGGCATTATTAACAAACACGATGATGGGCCTGAACGTAATCGCTATGGTATAAAATCTATTTCATGCATATTTAAAATTATATATTCAATATCTGATCTTTATCTCTGTTATATTCGACAATAAGGTTTTCAAATTAGATTTTTCCTTAAATATTAAAAACGTTGTTTTTCCATTGAGTTGACAAAAGTAATACTTTAACGATTAGTTCCCGAGTCGACACATATAAGGGTTCATGAGAGGCTATTTTTGGTTGACATGCTCCCTCTTCAATGCCTCTGCTAATCACAATCGAATCAACGCTAGTTTGGGGGCTTACACGTAGAACTAAATTTAACACGAAGTAATTAGTGCCTGTAACATTCAATAATTACTAACCCCAAGTTGTATAAGATGAACAGTGACACTAAAGTGTGAAGTGAGTTTCACAGTTTAATTACCGAACCAGGTATGTCCGTGAATTTCTGATTCTGAGACGTGTTCATTCGCAGCAGTGGCACATTTTTAAGTTATTCTTTATGGAGAAGCGTGGCGAAGTCATATGAGCTTGAGATCCAAAACCATAAATAGTACAAATTTTTCATTCTCATTATGAACAAGATTTGAAAGTTTTCGAAAAAGGTTGGAATATTTATAAACGCGGATTTGTTGTATTGAATATACATATAATTGACTGAAAAAAGGAAATATTGAAATTAAGAATTTATAGCGTCACAACATGGAGCAATGGAAAAGAGGAAAGTAAAGAAAAAGTGTTCTGAAACCAAATTATGGAATAGTGTTGCCCTAAGCGAATAATCATTTTAATATTAATTCTACCCCCCAAAGTGGGTAGGGTTCATTCCTGTATTATACTCCCCACTAGTAAATTATAATAGAATCTACTTCTACTGAGGACCGTCCATTCCTCCACAGACCTGAAGCAAGCAACCAACCGACACACATACATTTTGAATCCAGCATAGACATCGTGTCTCTAAAACATGGGGACAAACTCCGGCAGTGTGTTTCTGAGGAAAATATAAGAATTACATGAAAGTACTACTTTTCTCGTCTAGTGATTATTAAGGGAGCTGTGAGCCCCTGAAAAATACTCATATAAATTGACGAACCCTGTGTTGTGGGTTGCCTACCTGGTATTCAACATGTCTTCTGTTTTGAATGTTCAACATGAATTATCTCACAAATGGTTCACCTGAGTATGTTCCGACGAGACGACGTTTTTGTTAATTCAGACGTGCTCCTTAACGGGATGTCTTTAAAAATTGCTAAGAACGAATTGTTAACGACGTTTGATGGAAACGTAGGTGGCCAATAGCCAGTTCCAAAAGGAAGAGGGATAAAATTTCCAACCGCGTTTATATAAAATCCTATTCTCAGATTTGTTGCTTTACATGGGGTTTCTGATATTTAGGCTTACGGCTGGTGCTCACCGAAATAATAGTTATTTTATATTCGTGGGCATAACTTACAGGAACTAGTTCCTGGTATTACAAATGTTAGATTCCGTAGTTTTTGTACCATTCCATGTCAGAATTACAAAGTTTGTGATATTGAGAATTACAGATAAAACAAACGTCAACATAGACACTAAACTTAACAAGAGTGATTGGTATAGACGCAATTTTTAATTCTTTTAATATACTCCTAGCAAAACTAATTTGAAAAAAAAAGGTCATAGAGAGCTACAGAGAAAAAAAAATCGTAAACTTTCCTTATTTTGGACAATATTTTTAATTGCAAAAATATCCCTAGGCGTGATTAGTCAGATATTTTAAAGTTTAATATAGTAAGTAATTAAATTAGAATTATTTCAATACTGCAAATTTTTTTATTTTTTATTTTTACGTGTCTTAAAAGAAATAAAATTATGGTTTTTACATATTTTTATGAAAAAAAAAATATGTTCTCTGAATCATTTTTGTCTGGACACAATTGCACTTGTAAGTAACATTATTATGTACGAATATAAAAACAAAGGTTTTTTGGTTCCCAGCAATTAGTAACGCACTGTAAACTTACTCTCCTTGAGCAAGATTACCGTTATTCGTCTGTCTGCTATTTCGGTGACGTCACTCAAAAGTAAGGCTAAAATATGTTAAATAAAGGTAACTTTTGTTGGCTAAAGATGATAGCTAATTGCGTATTTAAGCTGTTGCTATAATATTTAATCACAATTCTCTTTCATGCATTACTGCAATCGTGGAACTACCTTGTGTCACTTATCTGTTAAGAACTTCTGCCTTATCAAACATGATTGTTATGTGTTGTCTAGCAGAGTTTAAATAGTACAGATAGAATAAAATAGCATATACATAATTATTATAAAAACGAAGGAAATCATAATTAAATATTCTATGTTATGTGATGCTCCATGACTAGAACATTGCGCTACATATATTGAAAATAATGTTATATTAATAAAAACTTAAATAACATATTTTTAGTTATATTTATGATACTAATAGTCAAAGTGCCTTTCCCCAATTCTGTTCACTCTCTATGGATTTTGCCTCCAATTTCACTTGCAGATCATCCAACTACAATAATATACAACAGAAAAAAACACAAATAAATTTTTTAGAAAATAAACCTTTTAAACTGTAATATATTATGATACTATGTTATTTTGCAGTAGAATAGAAAACTTGCAAATACATTTAATAACATGAATTTTGTAACTGAATCCTTTAAATAAAATATGTATTAAATTGAAGGTTTATATCGCAAAGAATTATTCCTTTGGCAAAGTATTTGTTGTTTTAAATAACAGAGGATCTGAATTTGGGTTGCAGGTAACATATGTTCAGGAATTTTGATACACAAATTAAGTTTAGTACACGATTGCCAGTTTAAACAGCAGACTAGGGGAAAACACGTAGACATACAAATTAAGGTATTAAAGTGGAATGTACAGTGCCAAACACCGATACATTGGTATTGATATTTTCTACTTCATTTCCCTATGTGTTGCAGTCTAGTTCCCTGTTACTAGCACTTGTTTAGCGGTTGTTACAGCTTTATGGTCTGACACTTCTTGCAGAATATATTTTCACTCGCTGGTCACCTCAGATAAAACAAATGGAATCTCGTATCGAAATGAGCCCAAACTCAGATGAGAAAACAGAGGAGGTTCTTCAGTTTAACATGAATTAGGACATGTGGAAAAATGCATTATCGTAGCAAGACACATGTTTCTGCAAGATGTTAAAATCATAAAAAAAATTTTTTAACGATATATGTGAAAATAGAGATTTCCATATTTACATATAAATATACAATAGGTGTTATATATACATATAGATAATGTTTATACAGAAAATAATATATACACAAATAGAATATTGTACCATTGTGGAATAAAGCGTTTAGCACATAGACGGAGCCGTAGAAATTAAATGATACCGCACACCTTAACTTTCTCATTTACAGAATATTTAAAGGGAAATTAGGATTATAAAATGAAAATAACCCCTTGTCAAACGTTACAATAAATAAAAGGCTGTACTTTTATAAGAAAAATTCTTGGAAACCCAGTTACCAGGAAATTCCTTTGTAAAACTACAGACAGTTTGGTTGTAAAATCAGTAAAACATATATTTGTAATTTTACAAATGAAAGCCTTGTATTACCAATATCTTACATTATTGAGAAATGAACATAATTTTATTGGTTTTTTTGCAGAAAATAAATGTGATAAATAAAAAACAGCGAATGAGTAAAAAAAAACATTTCAAAAAATTATTTGATAAAAAAAATGAACTTTGCCAGCACTGTTATTAGAACACACACTCAAAGTCTTACTATTGCAAAACATTAACCACAAGAGACACTTAACTTACGTCTGAAGTGTTTATTTATATATTAATTATACCTGTAAATATGTACAACATGTAAACCAGAACATTGCCGTTTCTATCGAAGTAATGCAACTCTATTTATAACAACTTCTTCAAATAAGGAAGATATTTCATTAAGAAGAATAGATTTTGTGCACAAGAAGTGAGTCCGGGTAAGGCAGGAATGCGGCCAACTGCTATTACTAAAACGATTTACACANTTCACAAACAACAGGGACTCTACTGCAACAACTAAGAATGCAGGAATCTGAAGAAGTATATACAATATCAGGGTCTGCCATCAACATCTAACGGCAATAACCCCGACCAGAATACAAGGCAGAGCCAATAGGAATCAAGGATATCGAATAAGGTGGGTGTGAAGGAGAAGTGTGGTGGAGATGGCGGCTAAGGGCCGGGGTGTCAGTCGGCGTCGGTCCTCCCTGAACGGCGTCTCCGAGCGGCGATTGGTGGTAAGTGTCTCACACTAGGGTGAGAGAGCGAGCCCGGAGCCCCTTATATCCTTGTCCTCCCATAACAGATTGTCCTTTACACCTACCTCGATCCCTAGCCCCACTAACTACATCACGCTGAAATTATTGCAATTAGAATCAGTAATGTTCTTCCTTAATTAATTAGTTGTACTTTATTAATTATTCTCCGACTTGCTTTCATGAACTGCATGAACTAAATTTCCTTAAGAAGAATAACAGTTTACTGTATTTCATTTTAAGAGTTCCGGGTAGCTCGAAAACATAAAGAGGTAATAAGTAATATGGCCACGATTTATTGACATTTTTCATTTTATTATGATTAATTGAGGTTTTGTTGGGCATTTTTCGTTTTTTAAAATCGAAATAAATTTTTTTGCACGCAACTACACTTTACATCACCGATATTTTTCACATAAAAAACCTTTATATGGTTTTACGTTGTTGAGTGTCCGCCGTTTTGCTGAAGCTCGTGGATACGGGTCAGTATTGCCCAAATATGTCTTGACGAATAATACAAACACAGACCTTGTTTTCAAATTAGTAGATTTACAAGAGAAATCTTTGTATTGTAACAAGCATTTGCCAATATTACAAACATTTTCTCAATAAAAATTTGTTTTTATTTATATTGTATAGCAGATTGTAAAACAACATTTGTATTATATGTACAACCTCTCTAGATTACTGTGCCTTTGTAATTAAATATAGGATGGATTATATAATGAGAAACAATTAAGGGACATAGGTCCCACTTATCTAGGGTTCATAAATTTTTGCTGTAGATTTCTTTTAAATTGGTTTAATGATCCTTTCATCACTGCACAGCATATTGCTTCTTTAAGGTTTATCGTATTGTTATATCTCTATTACCGATATTCAGATTTTTAATTTATGACTGCCCGGAAGACACGATTTTTCTTTGCCTGCAATCCCATATGTTACAAAAACCAAGTAATAGCGACTGTAGAAAATGTACGAAAATGGACGCATTATCCTATTGTTCTGTAAGCATAATATAAACCTTATATTGCAGATGAATAAATAAATTTCCATTTATCCGAGATTGTGGGACTTTTCCGTCTTAAAGAATTTTAAAATCACGATATTCAGAACAGGCATTCTCTTAACTCTTGGGGAGACATGATACTTAACTTTATCTTAAAAATGTGTTTCCGCCTATTGGGCGCTGTTGACCAGATGTTTAACATACCTTATCCACGTTACGCTCATTTGCCGAAGTCTTATCGTCCAGTAGTCTTTGAATGACGCCAAACTGCAAATGTTAAACATGAAGTACAACTTTAAAATGTAACAAACAAAAATATAGATTCAATTTTGGTTTTTACTATTATGTTATAACTTGCAAAATGGTACTGATTAAATGAATTATATGTATTTTAAATCCTTCATGTGTTTTGTTGGAACCAGTTGAAAGCTATTTAAAGCGGCCAAAACTGTTTGTGCACATATTGATATCGCCTTTGGAATAGAGATCGCCGAGCGAATTTTAACGCCATTCAATTCTTCATAGCTGAAAAGTTGTATTTATCAAATAGGTTACCCAGTCTGTTTGACCTCAAGAGTAAATGCAGCAAATTCTGCTCATCATAAGATTATTTAGTTCCGGTTGAATTAACCTAAAATTTTTTATAATTACTAACCTTCTTTTGGTCTGAACGTAAAACTAAATTACATTTTAGTGCTTTGGCACCACTAGAATACGAACCATACAGTAAATATGGGGCAATGGAACAGTGGCCAGTATTAATTTACAATTAACAAATGGCGTTTAAACTATTGTGTCCACGAAATACATTTACAAACTGTAAAACTCATAAAAATGTCATTTATATTGTTTGTGGAAAAATTTTTAAGCTTGTAAAAACATTATAATTTCCATGCGCCAGTATCGACGTTTCTTTACAAAATAAATTTATTTCACTGCTTTCTCTTCTGTTTGGGTATTTAAAATGCAAAATTTAAAAGTAAAAGAGAAACTGCCTGACTGTCACATAAACTATTATTATATTGCGCAGAATATGTAATGTAATGGAAAATACGCCATAAGTGAACGGCAACCTCATTTTAGTTTGAGGAACATGCAAAGTAATTGTTAACATATATTCTTGAAGCTCTTTTAGTGCGTGAATCTACAAATTTTTAAAATCACAATGAAAATAATGGCATTTAAAACTCAAAAAACTTCAACAATTGCAATCTTAACTATGTTCTATCACTTTAACAAAACGAAATATATTTATGTCTTCATTATTTTCTTCCGTATTCCTAAAGGTAAATCATATGTATTTCATAATATAGGTATTGAAAAAGGGAGAAGAGCAACATCTCTAGGTTTTCCCATGAGATGAATCCATTCACAGTAGATTTAGTGCTCCAAAAGTCATCTTTACAGCATCCTACAAACGCAAGCACATCTAATACTAGAGAAAAAGAAAAATAACTTTCAAAACTATGTATTAAATAAATTTGTACCCCAAAATGTGTGCCTACACCAAAAAGTCAGAAGAAATCTGAAAACAAACTGTAGAAATCAAAAACGGAAAATAAAAATCCTTTTGCCATCCAATGNCAAAAAGTCAGAAGAAATCTGAAAACAAACTGTAGAAATCAAAAACGGAAAATAAAAATCCTTTTGCCATCCAATGTTCATGAGTGTGATGTAGTTTATAATTGTTTGACCTGTCGTATGTTTTTTTGTGAAATAGGCCAATGTTAGTATGCAGAAGCGTTCTTCTCATGACAAATTAACTACTCTGAGTGAACAAGGTAACATTCCTCTACACTACACAAATGTCAATTTCTGACATTGAGAATTTTTATGTACTTATATATATATATATATTAAACTTATTTGCACTTGCATGTTACAGGTTAAGAAAAAATACAACCCACTCATTGGGACTAATTTTAGTAATTTTTATATAAAGTATCGTCTTGCTCAGTGATAAAATATATATAAGATTTTAAAAGTAAATATGGCAATATATGATAGATTGATACTATTTACAACAAACGGAAACAGTTTAGTGGTTTCAAAACACTATTAATTTTTATGTTTTCTGCCTTCCTGTATTATATCCAAATACAGCCTGAGTATAAAAGTATACCCCAAATTTGAAGGTCTATAATATCAAAACCAAACACACTTCAAACCTAATTGACCAATCAAATTAACCGTGGAACCGTGAAGTTTATTTACCATACATTCATTTATGTTCATTGTGACCACCTCCTGCAGCTTAAACAACATCTACGCGATAATCAAACTTGTTCCACATTCTTGTCACATGTCCTGNTTGTGACCACCTCCTGCAGCTTAAACAACATCTACGCGATAATCAAACTTGTTCCACATTCTTGTCACATGTCCTGTGTTACTGTTTGGATGGCGTCCGTAATTCTCGTTTTGAGTTCGTCAATGTTAGCTGGCAANCTTGTCACATGTCCTGTGTTACTGTTTGGATGGCGTCCGTAATTCTCGTTTTGAGTTCGTCAATGTTAGCTGGCAATGGTGGACGAAACAATTGTGAATTTATGTTGCCCTATAGAAAAAAAACGCTAGGGTAAGATCAGGGTTTATTGGGGGACAGTGATGATGAGCCTGGTCACCAGTTGCTCCTCGACCAACCCAGCGTTGCGGCAACGTCTCGTTCAGGTATCCGCGANAAAACTGTAACCTGTATGGTTTTTACAGAAATCGCTTTCGCAACACTGTCCATACAGTCGTTTGAGAGATTTTCATTACAGTCGTTTGAGAGATTTTCATTTCCCGGTTTGCTTGTCGAGTTGTTTTTCTCGGACTCAAACGAACGCTTGTTTTATCCGTTGCACATTCTCTTCGGACACATGAGGTCGCCAGGAACTTTTGCCTTTGTAAAGGCGGCCTTATCACGCAACTGACGAAACCAACGTACGACACTCCACCTGTCGGGAGGATGACGTCCGTATTTGCGACGGAATTCACGTTGAACAGTCGTAACTGATTCACTTTTAGCAAACTGAATAACACAGAACGCCTTCTGTTGTTTCGTCGCCACCGTGACGCGGACTAACATACAACACACGCTCATAGTGCGACAACAGACATTCCCAGTGTCATCTCTCGGCACATAAAGGAAACATCAGACCGTCCTCTTCTTATTGTCGTATCGAATGCAAGCTCGCTACCACCTCACCACCTCAAACCGAGAGTTACGAACGCCATCCAAACCACAACACCGGACATGATGACAAGAGCGTGGAACGAGATTGATTATCGCGTTGCTGTCGTTCGGGCCACTCATGGTGGTCATATCGAACATTTATGAAATTATGGTAAAAAAACTTCATGGTTCAACGGTTAGTTTGATTAGTCAATTAAGGTTGCAGGTTATATGGTTTTGCTATAACAGACCTTCAAAATTGTGGTATTATGTTATTATCATCCTATAACAGAGAGTGTTTAAAAATTAGATGCTAATTTTATTGTGATAATGTGACATACCGTATTGTCCAAGAAATTTTATTCAGATGAAAATAACAGCTGTACATAAATCGCGCAGCTAATGCGCTTGCAAAAAAAAAACAGTAAACCTAACTAAATACAGGAGCACGCGATTTCTTGACCGAGCTTACAAGGAGAAAAACACTGCTTGCAAGAATACAATAACATTGAAACATAAAATTTTTTAATTTTAACATTATAATCTGGAATCACAAAACTTTGTGATAATAATAAACAAAAATTTAAGCAAATTTTATTCTATGTTCAGAATTTATCTAAATTAGACCATGAAATTTCGACTGCAAGTCACGAAAAAATAAGGTAAAAACATATACATGACACGTGGTATAATGTGAATACTAAGGACGTTACTTATCTTTGAAGAAGGACCTGAAACACGAGTGTATTACTTATACAGGTGGAACACTGAGTGTGTAGATAATGTGTAAAGGTAATTGTGACATGTTGGTTGATACTCCATCTTTGAAATCCCTAGTATGCTGCAGTTTCATGGAGATGTTGTCGAAATGAAGATAGTAACCGTGATTAATTCCGCGATATAATTTTATGTCAGCAACATAAATTTGTTGTGGTGTGTATAGATTTTTCTCCGTTATAAATTATGTAGACAGTCAATTTTCCATATTGAATGTTTATTTAATATTTGTAATAAACTGGTGTTCCAGGTTCAACTTGAAATATGAATACCACCACTAATATTTACTTTAACTCATTAGTTGCATGTATGTTTTCTCCGTACATTTTTGTGAATGATCCTAAGCCAAAGTTTGTCAGTTTTATTTAGATGCAGCCTGTGTATTTCTGCTACAGCCATACGTACAGGGTTTGGGAAAAAAATGTTACAATTGGAAAGGGTGGTGGGGGGAATGGGATATGCTAACCCCAATATCCTTTCCAAGGAATAACTTTGCTTCAGAAATTATGTGTAAATTTTGTATTCTGATTCTGAACAGCTAAGTTATATTGAAAGTATTTTACCTTAGATTGTGTTTTTGAATGAATATAGTACAGATAAATTGATGTTATTTTTAAACTGTAAGGAGTACAGCATAAAAATTTAAGATTTTAATATTCACTACAAAGTTCCCGCGGCCAAAGCAATGACCCTTGCTAACACAACTGAAGCAGTTTAATACAAGCACTGCTTGACTTTTATAACTTTTCTGTTATTAAGAGAATCTAATTACTTCTGAATAAATAATAACACTGTATCTCTTATTTAACTACTATTTCGCATTCGTTTGAAATTTCTTCTAACGTCTCTTAAAAAGATTTATTTTCTTATTATCCCGCAGGCTACTACAACTCGAATTCTGCAAAACTTTTATAATACACAGAGGTACATAACTTTAACTGTCAAAATTATTTAGTAAACTTCTTAAACTGTAATATAAGTTTTTATCCTGTACACTTTATGGAAAAAACCACTCATCAAGCTGCAAATAAAGGAAGTTTAGCATCGCTATTGTACAAAGTTGCGAACTCACTTACTTTTTTTACCCTTTCCTGAGGAGGATCTCTACAATGAATGTAGAGGTAAAAAAATACTGTTCCCGCTTTTTCTATAAACGGATACACTGGTATGGTAAGTTTTCGAATAATTTCATAGTGTGTCCTTAAGCTCTTGTGCTTGAATGTTGGCTCCTTGCATTTATATTCCGACTGTAATTTTCCTTCCGTGAGTCTTTCTGGCGTAGCACAGCAACTAACTTCTTTCATAATTTCCTTGTGCAGAGAAAACCTCGTGACGTGCATTAAAATAAACTCGGCTATCTTCTGCACTTTTCGTCTAAAAATTATTTGAATTACATGAATTTTTTTGCATCCCTTATATTTTTCTACATTAGGTTCTCAAAAACGTATCTTTGAGCATATCTATGCATGTTTTCATACAAAGAGAATGTGTTAGCACCACTTACTTATGCCTTGGATCTGATAAAATAACGTGAAAATGAATTAAACTGAAGAAATTAAAAATATTGACATTATCTGAAGACCAACAGGACCAACCTGAACAAAACACCTTTATTCTGTGAATGACCTCTCACAATAGATACGCAGCTATCAAAGCCGGGAGATAGAGTATATTTTAAACCAAAACACGAAAGAATACCACAATTTAAGAGCATAGATAAGTTAAGTCAAAGATGGCTTCTGTATAATTTAATAGTATTTAATTTACATTACTCCGTAAGTTATTACAGGTTAGCATCCTACATTAAGCTAAAGTTTTTCCAAAGTAACCTGATTATTATGATGCTAATAATGACACTAGATATATTGGCCTCTAGCAAGCACTTTAAAATTTTTATTCCTGATTAAAATATTTTATAAATACTGGTCATAAGAAACTTCCATAAAAGATATAAATACGTAATTTTTATTAATATTTGCTTACAAAGAAGTATTTAAGCACAACAAATGGTTTAACATTGTAATGAGAGAAAAATTTGCTTAAAAACCAGTCTAAATTATTGATATTAAATACTTTTATAAACGTTGGCTTGTTTCGTTACCGTATGAATGTTATTGTGAAGATGGTGTTTCAGATCTTCGATTTCTTGAGTAAGTACGTCCACCTTTAAAGAACAATTAGATGTCATGTAATAATAACAGTTAAACGAAAAACTAAAAGTATTAGATTGAAAAAGGGCAATACTATGCCTGTAGCGTACAATTCTGGAAATGTTGGGCGTCTCTGTAATTACATACTAAACAAACAACTATCAAATTACATTTTAAATATTGCTGTGTTTAACAAGTCGTAGATATAGACGCATACAAGTACATTCAGAATATACAATAACTGGAAGCACTGTAACTGACATTAATTATGTACACAGTTTAACATCTTACTAAATAAATACATTTCTAATAACATGAAATATTTATATAACGGGCGTTCTTTATAGCCTTTGAAGAGTCGCAATGGCAAAGAAAACAAAAACAGCGACTGTAGACACTCTGTGTACTATATATGTTATTGGGTCAGCGCTAGTATGTTCGTAGTGACGTCAAATCTAGCGTCAAGTATGGTGTTATTATTACTTGGAGAGAATTTCGGACGTAGCCTGCATTCTCACGACATCACTCGCGCCCTGGCATGCGGCTTCTTACCTCTCAGTTTAAATAACACTACAGAAGTAAACTAAGCTTTTTGCAGGATAAGGACATAAATAAATGCTAAACCAGATAATCTATGTCTCCAGATTTTCTGGAGGCAAAATACACAAAACGTAATTAACGTCATTCTACACTACGACGTTTGATAATTTTCTATGAAAACGTTTCACCAGAATTTTGTATTCTCTTATCACTATTTGTTGCACACTGGTGGTCAAAAAATTAACGCTCGCAGTATGCATCGGATGCATCGGAGACTTTAGAGAAATAATGAATAATATTAATAATACACATTATCACAAAAAATTGCAGCAGGACAATGAGATATGGATCTGTGGTACGCTGTCCGGTCATCTTCAATAGTACATTGCTCCTCCACGCACTGCGATACATGCTGCAACATGGTTTAGTATGGAGCCTAGCAGACGCCGGCTGTTGTCCTAGGGCAGACGGACCTACAATACTTGGACGGTGTGTTACAAATCCTAGATACTGAGGCACGGCGGCAGTTGTCGTTTCAACTGGTCCCACACATGCTCCACTTTTGACATGTCAGGGGAGCGAGCAGGCCATGGTAGTGTTCAGACATGATGCAAGCAGTCCTGGGAGACCGTGGCACATGCGGTTGGCTTTATCCTGCTGGAATTACGCACCAGGATATCCGGCGAGACAACGGAGCATATGATGGAGTAGTATGTTGACCATATACCACTGGACCATCAATGTTCCACGTAATATGAAGAGAGCGGATCGGATACTTTAAGCTATGGTTAGCTAGGCTATAATGCCTGATATGTGGAAACAGCCACTCTATTGCGAGAATGGGATTCCACACCCGTGCGCGATGACCAGTCCCCGTAACGAAGTAGCATTCATCACTAAACACCTCACATCGCCAGTCTGGGGCTTTCCATATTGCTCTGGCTTGGCACACTGCAAACGGAGCGCCGTTGTGACAGAGTTAATAGCAGCACACATAATGAGCGCTGGGGTAGCAGATTTGCCTCCACCACGTATAAGGAAATTGTCCGTGGACACACGGGAGCACTAACACAGGTCAGTATCGTGAACCTGGTCATTATGGTATCCCTCCGAACCTGGTGTACAATCCATCGATCCCCTCAACTGGTAGTTGTCCTCGTTCTTCCTTATTAGAATCTCAATGTGTGCTATTAAGTACCCACTGCTTGTAACAGCATCGATCAATATGGTCCGAATGATCGACATGGTGGGCTATACGGTGATCTGACCGCCCTGTGGTCATTTATTATTCAATATGTACACTTGCTTGGTATCGTCTGGTGTTTCTCGTGTTAATGCGGCGTCGACTACACGCCGGTGTCTATGACAGCTGGTCTGTGCTTGCAGTGTCACTGCTGGATGTGTGGTCATGTGCACACCAGTCAGTTCTCTCGCTGTTTACGTCGTTTCATGGTTGTCACATGATATCTTCGTAGTGCGCTGTGTTCATTGTTTGGCTGTGTGGCTCATTATGAAAGCATCACTGTAGCTTAAGACCTCAAGATGGCATAAACTGTTAGGTTATATAGTTTTTTTTCTTGATATACCTTTATTATTCTTTAAACTTCTCTTATCGAGTTAATCGTCAATTATTGTCCTTCGCTTTCTTAAGAACTTCTCTGCGTTCGCAGCTTGTATGCACAGTGGATTTGAGAAAAGGCTCCAAGCCTCCTGTGGCGCCATCTCGCGGTAATTTAAGCTAGTTACTGCTTCCTCTTTCGCCATTTTCCAGGAAACATTAGTGTGAGATAGTTTATCTTTCTTGTCACGAGGACGAGCGATGAGCAGAGCATTTACTGTGCACTTAAACGCCTACCTCACATCGGGACATAGAAGAATATCAAGTATCAGGGAGAATGACTTTTGCATCTTCGATTCCTCTGCTTTATTCATTAGGATCTATTGTTGATGGTGGCAAACATGGTGTCTAAAGTAGCCGAGTGGAGAGAAGCCGTAGGCGGAAACGCACTAATATACCGACTGCATTCCTCACACGAAGAGTTTCCACTTGTAAATATGGCTTGTTTAAATATAACTGTGCATGTTAACTTTCTGCATATAAATGATATCCATATGTGCTCAGATATCCCATTTTATTGTCGTAACTTTTTTTTTGCTAAAAAAATCATAAGACACAAATTTGGATGAGAAACGTGTTTTTCACCAGTGCCTTGGTACTAAGGCAGCAAGCGCCTTTTGCCTAGTTTGTAAAGAGGGCCTTGATACGGAGATGGAAGTTTGACCATACACCATAATTATATACGTGCAAACTTATTGTACTATACAAACTTAAAGTTAATTAACTGAGGTGTTCTACTTTAAGTATGCGTGTGTCTGTGTCCTAGGTATGAAGGTTGTGGAGCGCTTCGGGATGTTTTATTTTATATATTCAAAAATTTACTCAGGTCAAGTCAAAGTGTTCTGGTCATCAATTTCTGCAATTCGTTATTGCCAATAAAGACACGCAAGAACACAAACCTTCGCCGCCATTATGAAAACAAGCTTATTTTATCAAACGCTTATCTATTGATGTGCCGATAATGGAACGATAATAATACAGCGTGTCAATCAGGGTCATGCTAAGTGTCATATTAGGCAGTGTTTTCTTTTCACCATCAGTAAAACAATGAGTGGTTTAAGGTACAGTTGGATGTGGACCTATCTGGCATAGGTGAAACGTAGGGCACTAAGAAGACCAGGTTATATTAATGACATATAATAACCCATACATAACCAATAAATGACCCATCATGTCACATATTTGTAACATAATGACTCATAAATGACCCATAAATGACCCATGAGTGACACATAAATTATTCTTTAAGACTCATAATGAACCATATATATTCAACCGTTTTGTGGAAGAGAGGGGGGAATCTATCAGAATATTCGACCTGCTTACATCTGCAAATACGAGTGTAAACATCCATTTATAAATCAAAATTTTAACACTTGATGCCTCGAACAGTGGTACATAATTATTTTTTCTGAATCGAAACTTTTTCCCGAAGTGGCAAAAAACCGAAGTGTTTTAAGTTGTATTAAATCTTGAATCTTCATAGTAAACATTGATGTTCACAAACCAAAATCCTGACAATAAAAAAAAATTGAGTCTTGTTCCGTAATATCATTTTTTTTTAATTTACAGAGCACATGCCATAATATCAGAGCTAAATACAGACTCTAAAATAGTCCCCAGTTTGATTTGTAACTGCAGAGATATATAAGAACATTGGTAATGATTCATTCCACGCATGCCAGTGTATCTCTTAGACATACCAACGATACATTTGCGAAAGGTCAGAAGAGAGATATAAATCACCTATTAACGGTGTTCATCTTTGGAACAAACTTAGTGATCCTTCATTATGCCCAGAAAGAGTTCTGATGCTTACTTACGCTCTATCAGCACCTCGTGATGCCGACAAGAAACACAATCTCGTATAATAAAAGTACATAAACAATAGATTTACTAAAATAATATTAAAAATACTCTTGTTTACGAACATTAAGTTTATCACCAATGAAAAATTAAAAAAAGTATCAGGCTGCAGGAGAGATTACTGCTGTCAGAAGGCCTACTTCAATCTACAAAATTATGAAGATTTGGACACATCAGTTCAGGCTCCCCATCGAAAACGGCACCACCAGGTATATTTTGCAACGATGACCTCTTCCACTGTGTCACATAAGAGGGGGACTGCAGTGGCTAGAGCTCTCGTTTCCCATCACGAGTACGGGTACAGCGTCCTTTGTATTGTACACACATTTTATAATAGGAGGTCCATCTTAACACCAG
>NQII01003496.1:203630-218285 GCA_002778355.1 Clitarchus hookeri | reverse complement strand
GCTTTGTTTGTGTTAACGTCAGACCAAAAAACAAAAAATGTGGTTTACCAAAGAGCACTTCAATGAAACGTATTTACTTTGGATTCACTTTCATTTACTTAGAGAAGTTCAATTCATTACTGTTGTGAAATGAAATAAAATTTTTCCTTTTCAAATATAAAAAAAATGTTTCTTCATGTTTTAATCACCAAACAAAATGTTGCATAAAACGAAGCCATCTGGTGGCGAAACGGAGTTCGCCGGGTTTGCTAGTAATAGTTATATTTATGATACTAATAATAAAAGTACTTTTTCCAAATTCTGTTCACTCTCTCTGGATTTTGCCTCAAATTTCACTTGCAGATCATTCAACTGCAAAAATATACAACAGAAAACAACACAAATAAATAATTTGGAAATAAACCTTTTAGACAGAAATATATTTTGATACTTTGATATTTAACAAATTATCAGAAAACTTGCAAATACATTTAATAACATGAATTTTATTGCTGATTTCTATAAATGGAATACATATTAAATTGAAGGTTTATATAGCAAAGACTTATTCCTTTGGAAAAGTATTTGATGTTTTAAATAACAAATGATTTGAGATTGGGTCTCATGTAACGTAAGGTCAGGAATTTTGTTACACATATTTAGTTCAGTACACGATTGCCAGTTAATACAGCAGACGAAGAGCATTACAAGTAGACACGCTAATGAAGGTATTAAAGTGCAATGTACAGTGCCGAATACCGATATATTGGTTATGATATTATCTACTTCATTTCCCCATCTGTTGAAATCTCGTTCACTGTTACTAGCGCTTGTGTAGCGGCTGTTACCGCCCGGAACTTATGACGAGTGCATCTTCATGGTCTAACATTTCTTGCTGAATATATTTTCACTCGATGGTCATCTCATTTAGAATTAATTGTATCTCGTATCGAAACGAGCCAAAAACAGACGAGAAAACAGTGGCAGTTATTATTTACAGTTTACATGAATCAGGACATGATGAAAAATTCATTATCCTAGCATGAATCAACATATTTCTGAGAAATTAAACAATCATTTAAAATATTTTTTTCCGATATGTGTAGACAAAGAGATTTCCTTTAACTATATATATGGAAAATGTTTAAACCGCAACAAAAATATCGAAATTAGAACGTTGCGACCTTGTGGAATGTAGTGTTAAGAACATAGACGGAGCCTTAGACGTAAAGTGGTACCGCACACTAACTTTCACAGTTACAGAATACGCAAACCGAAATTATGGTAATAAAATCCAATTAACTGGTGTAAAACGTAATATTTAAAAATTGTTTGTACTTTTACAAGAAATATCCTTGGAAACCAAGTTACCAATAAATTCCTTTGTTAATCTACAAACTGTTTTCTTGTAAAATGTGCGAAAATGTTTTAGTAATATTAAAAATGATAGACTTGCATCACCCATAATATCCACACAAACACCTTTTCATGGATTTACGTAGTTCAGTGTCCCCCGTTATGCTGGAGCATGTGTGTGGATACAGGTTAATATTGTACAAACATTTCTTGAAGTCTTTTACAAACACAGCCCTTGCAGGTGTACAAACGAGCAGTTTTACAAGAAAAATTTTTGTATTGTTACAAGCATTTGCAAAAATGACAAACTGTTTCTTAGTACAAATTACAAAATTTTTTTTACAAATGTGTTACAGATTGAATCACCAAATTTGTATTTTATAAACCACCTCTCCAGACCACTGTGACGGTTCAGTAAAATATAGGATGGATATAAATAAAGAGTAACAATAAACGGGGATAGGTACCCCCCATTTTTTATTTACAATTTTATGCCGTTAGTTGTTTTACATTGGTTTAACGATGATTTCTGCATAGTACAGGGTATTGCTTCTTTGATGTTTATCGTATTGTTACCCCTTTATTACCGATATTGAGATCTTTAATTTATAACTGCAAGGAAAACGATGTGATTTTTCTTTGCATGCAAACCCATATGTTACAGAAACCAAGTAATAGCGACTTTAGAAAATGTATGGAACTGTACCCATTAACCTGTTGATCTGGAAGCCTATTAAAACCTTGTGTTACACATAACTGAGAAAATTCCATTTGTTCGAGTTGTCGGGTATTTTTCTGCTATAAAAAATGTTACATTCACGATTTTCAGGACAGGCATTCTCGTATTTTTTTCGGGAGACATGATACTTAACTTTATCTTAGGGATGTGTTTCCGCCTCTTGGGCGCTGTTTACCAGATGTTTAACATACCTTATCTAAGTTTTGCTCGTTTTCCGAAGTCTTTTCGTCCAGTAGTCTTTGAAGGTTGCCAACCTGCAAATGTTAAACAGAAATCACAACTTAAAAATTTAACAAACAACACTTTAGATTATATTTTAACTTTTAACTATTATGTTGTATCCTGCAAAATAATACTGATAATAAGGAATTATATGCATATTAAAACTTTCATGTGTTTCGTTTGACCAGTTAGAATGCTATCTAAAAAGGCCAAAACTGTTTTTGAACAAATGAATATCCTCTTTTGTATAGATATCAGCCAAAGAATTTAAACATCATTAATTTCTTCACAGCGGCAGAGTTGTATTGATCAAATAGCTTATCCAGTCTGTTTATCCTCAGGAGTAAATGCAGCAAATACTGCCCACCATAAAATGTTATATTTCCGGTTGACTTAACCTAACGTTACTAATAATTACAGAGCTTCATTTGGTCTGATCGTAAAAAGAAACAAACCTTTTCCTGCCTTGAAACTACTAGAGTACGAACCAAACATCAAAAAAGGGGCAATGTAACATGGCCAAGCCTTAATTTACAACTAACACATGGCGTTTAAACTATTTTGCATGCGAATTACATTTACAAACTGTTAAACTCATATAAACTTAATCTATAGTATTTCTGGAACATTTGTTATACGAGTAAAAACATTATAATTTTCAAGCCCAAGTATCGAAATTTCTTTATAAAATACATTCGTTGCATTGCTTTCTTTTCTTTTTGAGTATATAAAATGTAAAACTAATAAAGAAACTTCCTTACTGCCACAAATTAATTATTATATTACGCAGTTTAAGATATGTAAGTAAAAATACGTCANTATTCTTGAAGCTCCGTTCAATTTTAGTTGGTTTCCGTTTCATGATGATCTTGTTGTCACGAATCTGGAAATGTTTAATAGCACAATGAAGATAATTGAAATTCAAACACGATAAAATTAAATTGCAAACTTAACGATGTGCTATCACTTTTACAAAATGAAATATATCTATGTCTTAATTAATACAGATATTCTCCAATAGGTAATCCATATAGCGTGAGTAATATAGGTATTGGATAAGTGTTTAGGGCAATGTTTCTAGGTTTTTCCATGAGATAAACCCATTTCCAGTAGATTTAGTGCTCCAAAATTCATTTACATTACCCTACAAAGACAATCACATCTAGGCCTTAAAAGGGAAATAAATTTAAAACTACGTTTTAAATAACTTTTTGCCTCAAAATATGTTCCTACTCAAAAATTGTTAGAAGAAATCTGAAAACAAAAGTAGGAATAAAAAGTGGAATATAAAAATCCTTTTACCATCTGTTGTTCATGAGTGTAATGTAGTTTATTATTGCTGAACCTGTCGTATGTTTTTTTGTGAAATAGACGAATGTTAATTTGCAGACACGTGCTTCTCATGACAAATTGACAACTTCAGTATTCTCAGAGAACAAGTTACCTTCCTCCTTACTCAACATATATATATTTCTGACATTTAGGATTTGTAAGTACTTAAATATATCGATTAAACTTATTTACAATTTCATGTAAACAAGTTAAGAAAATCTACAACACGTTTATTTGGAAATATTTGAGTTATTTATTATTTAAAGTATTGTTTTGCACAGTGATGAAATATATATAGGATCTTTTAAATTTTTGTATGGCAATATATGAATAATTTTTAAAATATACAACAAACGGAGACAGTTGTATTTGACTTCAAAAAACAATTAGAGTTTTTGTATTCTGATTCATGTTCATTGATACATAATGTGTGTAAGATTGTAAGTTCATGACAGACGTCTCGACATGTGTAGAATTCAGCAGGCAATTTAAAGCGGCGCATGAATGAGAGTTGCACAGTGGCTACATGTGTTCTCTGTGCACACGCCTTTAGTAGCATGGCCCAGCTGAAAACACACCTGCTGTTTCGTATGGTTACCGGGATGAGAAGGAAATTGAATCTTACTTTGCATAACAAAGAGGCATACAGTAAAATGGCACCGCATCATGCCAATGCACCAACAGTAATCTTCATTCCACAGAAATTTCCCCGTAAGACTATGCAATCCGTTAACTGCTTGCTTCAGTATATTGTGATACTGAACATGCTGGTAAAGAGAGCCAAATAGGTAGTAAATGAAATGGTGCTTCATATTCTTGTTGTCTTACTTGTACCGATAGAAGAGAAATACTTACTAATCTAGTTACGCTGACTGTATTCAAATGAACTCAAGAATCGACTGTTTATAAGCACCGATTACTGGAACAACGATGTATAATGTTCAAGATTCTCAAGTGCAATGTACACAGTTTACGTTGAAATATACATTATAAAGCAGATTTCTCGTTTCTCACATTGATCGTGGACTTGCTACAGAGAGTAGGCAAGTCTTTCGCCCATGTCTCGCACTAATATGTTACTGGGACTCGATGTGTCAACGCCTGTTTTTTTTATTTTAGAACTTGAACAACACGCACTTGCAACACAGCACTCGACTTATCCTCACAGGACACACACAGCAGATACTTTGGCGTGGTTCAGGAGGATATTTTGAAAAAACTGGATGTGTTAGATGGGATCGAGGGAGCTGGTAAATATTTGATACAAAATTTATAAACACAATTATAAAGACGAAAACACGTCCAGAATTTTTATAATATATGAAATATATACAATACAGTCAATGTTTATATTTGTATGTTTCAAAATAAAAAAATTTCATTAATTAGTCACGTAATATTTTGGAATAATTTTCCTTTTCTCTGGCTGTACTGATATACTAGTTAAGAATTAGAGGGACTTGGAATTTATTTAAATTATTCAGTTTGCAAGAAAAGTCTATTTCATTGTATGTGAAATAAACGATTTTATTAACGGTTATTATTAATTCACTTAATGCAAACGTAAATAACTTTATTAGGAAAGATAGTTTTCAAGTATGGAGCAAAAAAGAGATAACGAATATAAACAAATCGAGTATAAAATTTAAAAAAAGTCAGAAATTTATGTGGTTGTTCAGAAGGGAAGACTTATTAAAAATTCTGTGTAAGCAACATAGAGTGCGCGCTAGTGGCTGTTAAGGCCTAGGCGTTCCTCCGTTATAGCATGACTACTTTATATAATACCTTCCTACATTATATTCTAATACAATAGTGTGTTTACCATTTATATGCTTATTTTTTGTAGATATTGTGACATGCCATATTGTCCAAGGAAATTTACTGAGATGAAAGTAACAGGTGTACGTAAACCGCGAAGCTAATGTGCTTGAAGACTACAGTGAATGTAACTAGATGCAGGAGCATGCGAAAACTTGAGCGAGCGTACAAGGAGGAAAAACACTGCTTGCAAGATTACAAAAGCAGTGAAGAAATTAAATTGTAATTTTTTTATTATCTAGGACCACAAAAATTTGTAAAATGATAAACAAAAACGTTAATTAAGTATTTCATGTAGAGGATGTTTTTAAATTAGATCAATAAACTTTGGCTGCAAGTCAGTAAAAAAAAGGCGAAAACACATTTACGACACGTGGTCTAAAGTGAATCCTAAGGACGTTACTTATCTTTGAAGTTAGACCTGAAACACGAGTCTATCACCTATACTGGTGGAACACTGAGTGTGTAGATAATGTGTAAAGGTAATTGTGACATGTGGGTTGATACTCCATCTTTGAAATCTCTAGTATGCTGCAGCTTAATGGAGATATTGTCGAAATGAAGATAGGAACCGTGATTATTTCCGCGATATAATTTTATGTCAGCGACAGAAATGTGTTGTGGTGTGAACAGATCTTTGTTCCGTTATAAATTATCCAGACTCTCAATATCCTATCTTAAATGTTTATTTAATATTTGTAATAAACTGGTGTTCCAGGTTCAACTTCAGATATGTGTACCGCCCTTAATATTCACTTCAGACCTTTAGTTGCGTATACGTTATCTGCTTAATTTTTTGTGAATAACCAACAACCGAAGTTTGTCAGTGTTAATTAAATGTTTCCTATATGTTTCTGTTTGAGCCGTACGTACAAGATTTAAAAAATATTTGAGTAGGGGGGGGGGGATGGTAAATACGAACCCCCACCCCCTTTTGCATTATCTAAAACGCACTCCTTTTCCACGCAAACTGTGATTCAGCAATTATAAACAAATTGAGTTTTTTGATACTGAACAGAAAAATTATACTAAAATTTATCTAGCTTAAATAGTTTCTGAATGAATATAAGAGAAGTAAATTGATATATTTTAACATTTTGATGAGTAGAACATAAAAACTGCAGATTTTAATATTCACTACAAAGTTCTCCCGGCCAAAGCAATGACTCTAGCAAACACAGCTGTAGCCCTTAATGACAAGCTCTGCTTGACTTATATAACTTTGCATTCATTAATAGAATCTAACTAATTATGAATAGATATTAAATCTCTATCTCTAATTTAACGACTATTTCGCATTCGTATGAACTTTTTGTTTAACGTCTCTTAAAAAGATTTATTTTATAATTATTCCGCAGGCTATTGTAACTCGAATTCTGCATAACTATAGTAATACACATAATTACATAACGTTCACTATAACAATTTTCTGGTAAACTTCCTAAATTGTAATGGAAGTTTTCAACCTATACACAGTACAGAAATAATATCATTCATCATACTGTAAATAAAGTAAGTTTGCCTTCGCTATTATACAAAGTTGGGGTTTTATCTACGTATTTGACCCTTTCCTGAGCAAATGTAGGAACTCTACAATATTGCTGTTACTGGTTTCCCACTAAACGAATACACTGGTTTTGGTANATTCTCTCAAGCACAGTTAATGATAGCGAGTTAAAAAACTTTTCAAATTAAAAAAAAAAAACTTACGTGTAATTCTTTTAAATGTTTAAATGTGGCTGATTCTTTTTTTATATTTTCTTATTGTGGCGTATTTTATGGTGGATTTATCGGGGAGGGGGGCGATTTTCACACTATTCTACTCTAAATTTGCATCTCAGTAGGCACACACATTTATGTTTTCTCTACAGTTCTGTATTTAAATTTGTTCTTTGAATATTCTCAGTGAAATCGAGTTAAGATGATACTACCAATAACGAAAAAAAAAAAAAAAAAAAAAAAAAAAAGGAAAACCTGTCGGTACAGAGTGTGTAAATAATTTATTTTGGCAAGAAAATGTTTAATTTTTTTCAGGTAATAACAGGGAATCTTGAATTATCACCTCTAATTGATTCGGGTGCTTCCGTGTCACTTATGCGTCATTAGTTTTGTAATACATTGATGAGAGAAAATCCTGTGGGAACTGTTGCTGTAAAAAAAGGAGGAAATGTAGTTTTTTCACTGGCCGACAGAGGTTTGATTCGTTAGAATCCGTGGTTGTCGTAAAAATAAAGATTGTAAATTTCTGTGGAAATAACAATTCGGTTTATTAGAAAAATTGCCTCATTATGTTGTTTTAGGCGTGGAGTTTTTGGGAAAAACCTCGGCTTGTATTGATGTAGCAGAAAGGTGTTTAACTTTAAGTTTTGCTTCTGATACTCCAATTTAATTGGCAAGCTACCCGATGTATGTGCGAAAAATTAAGTTACTTGATCATAATGATAGAGTTTAAAAAGATATAATGAATATGAGAGCTGAATTCAGTGATGTTATAACAGGTAAGCTAGGGCATCGTTCACAGGTACCGGTTCGTTAAATTTGAAAGATAATGAACCAGTGTTTCTGTTACCTATCTGGTTGCTGCAGTGAAATTGAAAATACTCAAGCAGATAGTGTCAGATGTGAGGTACAGGGAATTATTGAGACGTCAACAAGTGCGTATACTTGTCCATATTTATTATTGCCAAAAACACCGTGTCAGTACCTCCTTATTTGTGATTATCGTAAAATCACCACAAAATTGCATGTTGTTGCTTACCCTGTGCTTGCAATGGAGACAGTATTTCAAAAGTAAAGTAAGGCAAAAAACTTCACCATTTTGGGCGTCAATTCAGCCTTTTAACGGTGTGAATTTCCCCCTAAGTCTAGGGAACCCCTTGGCTTTTGTAGAACTTGGGGAATATTTCAGTGGAGACGTCTCCCGATGGGCGTAAATGTAGGGCCTCAAGGAATGCTACTTGTGTTAAATCATGTGTTGGGCTAATATCTTGTTGATTTCGTTTTCATGTATATTGAATATGTGTGCATTTTTTACTCCACGTTAGAAGAGCATGTAAAGCACATACGTGTGGTTTTGGAGGCTTTACGGGACCCTGGGTTGACTATGAAAACTGTTAAAATAAGTTTGTCCGAGCAACATGTTCGCTACTTAGGTATCATTATTTCAGAAGGCAGTTTACNAAAAAAAAAAAAAAAAAAACGAGGCGTGAAACGTTTCTGAGGTATGGTTTTTTTTGCAATAAATTTATTCAAATGTTTTACAGATAAGAGACGCATTTAATAAGATAAAACCGAAGGGGGTAGAATTTGTAAGGGAAAAGGAACAACGGCAGGCTTTTCAAAAGTTAAAGAAATGCTTGAAAACCCCTCCTGTTGTATATCTACAGAACTTTGAGAGAATTTTTTTTTTTTTTTACATTGTGATGTATGTTCTATCGCTGCTAGTGCGGTGTTAAGCCAAACGGAAAATTGGTGGTGTGTGCCAGTTGCATACACTAGTAAACTGTTGGCGAGTGCAGAAATAAAGTATACCATCAACGAGAAAGAATGCCTTAGCTGTATTTGGGCGATGGAGCGATTTGCTGATTACCTAGATTAAGCATCATATAAATTGTTTACCGACAACCAAGCGTTAAGTTGGTTATTAAAAATTCTCAAAAATCGGATGGAAGTATTGCTAGGTGTTTAGTGCGTTTGTCACATTTCAAGTTTGACGTACAACATATAAAAGCCACAGAAAATGCAGTCGCGGACGCACTTTCTCTTTTGTTTTGTGAAGATGGCGTAATGGGGTCACGCAACCAGAATTAAATGTTGTAGATTAGATCAATACAACCAAGTGCACAAAAAGGTAGAAATAAATACTATTCAAAATTTTACAAGTGTGTGTGTATTTAAAGAGGTATCAAAAATCTGACCCAGAAGGTAAACAAATACGTGCTGAAATAATACAAGGAACAACTGCTTATTTTGGTTATAAAGGATTTTTAGGCGAACGGACGAAAAAAAGGGAAATCTACAGTTTTTGCTCCGAAGGAATTACGCCCTGTGGTATATAAGTATAATAATGAATCGTATTTTAGAGGACACACGGGACGGACAAAACCATTTCGCGTGTACTAGAATTATTTACGTGGCCTGGAGTCCGAAGGCATTTAGAAGGATGTGTTAAAGTGTGTACAGCGTGTAGACACGCAAAACCTAAATCACAGAAACCTGAAGGAAAATATGCAGTATCTGTAGCCTCCGGTCCATGGGAACGGGTATATTTAGATGTATAAGATCTTTACTTAGGATACCTCTGGTTTTCTCTATGCATTTCTATCTATAGATAGATTTAGAAAATTTATTTTTTTCTTCCCTTTACAGTCAATTATAGCCTTTGAAATTAGTAAAGAAGTTTTTCAAAGATTGTTTAGTGTTTTTGGTTCGCCCATGTTTGTGGTAAAGGAAAATGCCATTTAATTTTTGTCAGGTGAATTTCGAGGCTTGGGTTTTTTGTGGGGTGTAAAAATGGCGCAGACATGAGCGTATTACTGAGGTTGTTAACAGGAATAATAAGATTGCATTACGCAGTTTTCATTCTGATACACGTCATTGGGACGAAGGTTTATATCTCTGGTTTGTATTATTTAATAATGTTATCCATTCCACTCATAAATTCACGCCAGCAGAAGATTTCCTTGGTCGGCGTTTGCTTCATCCTTTGGTAAACGCTTGGTCATTACAAAATACACTGAAGAGCCAAAAAAAAAAAAATGGTATAGGCATTCGTATGCAAATAACAGAGGTATGGAACCAATTATAGTATCGCGATGCAGTCGTCAGCTAGATCGGTTACTGCTGCTACAATGGCAGGTTATAAAGATTTAAGTGAGTTTGAAGGTGGCTATATAGTCGGCGCACGAGAGATGGGACATACAATCTCCGAGGTAGCGATAACATTTGGATGTTCGCATACGACAATTTCACGTGTGTACCGTGAATATCGGGAATCCGCTAAAACATCTCATCTTCGACATCGCTGCGGCAGGAAAAAGATCGTGAAATAACGGGAGAACGACGACTGACGAGAATAATTAAACGTGACAGACGTGCAACCCTTTCTCAAATTGGCGTAAATTGGACTTGTGGACTGCCCTGCAGGATTCTTGGTGTGAATTGCCTCCTGCATACCTTCAGACATTAGTCGAGTCCATGCCACGTCGTCTGGCGGCACTTCTGCGTGCTCGAGGGGCCCTACACGATATTAGGCACGTGTACCTGTTTTTTCGGCTCTTCAGTGTATTTGTTAGGAGAATGTGGCAAAAGAAGACTTAGTAAACATATGTATAAAAGTGTCACGTACTTTGGTAGAATTCCATAAACAATGAGTGGTGAAACGAACACGCTGTATAAAGACGTGAGTCTAAGGCCTGACGACTTACTGTTAAATTAAGCTTATCACCTTAGATCTAAAGCAGACTATTTCAGACTAGTTCAGTTCTAGGTTGGTCGTAAAATGGGAATGTTCTTTTAAAAATGTCAGATTTTTAACTCCGGCCACATTGCTAATTGCTAGCCCAAATTCTCCAAAGAAGACTGAAAAGTTGCTTATAAGCCAGTGTTAAAATATTCATGTAAAAAAACTGTAATTTTGGTGTACTTCCACCACTTCTTCTAACCAATATTTAGGTTTCTGTTTCTCTGAAATATTACAATAAAAGATTGTAAATTATCATTACATTTGTAATGAAAACTTTGAAAAAATAGAGGGATCAAATTATTATGAATATTTTAAGTTTGAAAAGTTTTAAAAGGATGATTAAGTAAACGGGTATCTTTTCCATCATACACAAGAATTGTTATTTTATAATGTTTGCTTTAAGAAGATGTGTTTTATAAAGTTTTAAGGAGTTTCAGCGCCTAACTCAAAGTTAGCATTATTTTAAAGGGTTAAACCAGTCATGTATTTTTATAGAGTTGCATTTTGATCTTTTCAACTCTCTTTATATTACAAAGAGTCTGTTCCAACGAATACGTCACCCTCAAATGAGTCCACTGGGTTTGTCAAGGTATCTATGAGACCTGGTTCCTGAAGTCTGCAGTTCACCATTATCTACAAGGGGAAGAGGACCCACTGCCTGGAATGGCCACCCGGCGCGGTGGAGTTTTCGACCCTGCGTGGATTTTCTACGCTACATGCTGCGCTTTCAAGGCAAGGAGGATGTGACGAGGTGTCACATTTACCCGTACAAAGTTTCAACCGTCAAGAATGATCGCTGGAAGTGTCCACACCTGGTGATGAAACGGGCCCCTCTTCGGAGCACCTAGGGTGGCGTCTAGCTGCCGAGAGGGGTTCAGATAAGAACTGGTACGAGGGGACGGCANACGAGGGAAGAGCATGTGGCGCGGCGATCGCCCCCCTCTCACACCACTAATAGGCCCGCTCGAGCAGACGACTTTCGGCCACCAGGGCACGGCGGCGGTTTGAAATGACCAATAAGAAGATATCGAAGGAACAAGTACTTCTACAAACCAGGAATTTAGTATTTACATACATTTTCAGACCTTATGGAAGATTGAAAAAACCTGGCTTTGGAGACAGATATTTAGGCAGATTTACCCTCTGTTTAAAATACGTATGGAGGAGAGGTGACATAAGAAGGGATGAAGTTATGTATTTTTTTTAATGTGTGTTTTAGCAATTTTTAAAGTGGTTTTGTGATAATTGTTTAAACCATTTCAAGTTAACAATTTAAAGTTGTGTGATACCTTGTTGGTTAAAAATAATGGTTTTTGAAGCGTCAATAATTAAGTTAAGTTTAAAAAATTATTAATGTTAAATAATTTTTAAATAACCAAATCTCAAGGGTAGGAAGGATGTATATCACTTGTGTCATGCTTCGAAGGATATCTGTTGCACCTTGTTCAACGCAGTTAATTTTTAACTGGTTTTATCATTATCTACCGCAGCATTTCTGCAAGCATTGAGGCAGTTTGTTGCTCGGCAAGAAAGACCACGAATTATTTACAGCGATAATGATACCAAATTTGTTGGAGTAAATACTTTGATTTCTTCCATCGACTGGGAAGATCTTTGCCTGGAATGATCACTCATGAGAAATAAATGGAAATTCAGCCCTCCATTATCTGCAAGGCGGGGTTGTTTTTGGGAAAGAGTGGTGCAAATGGTCCAAAAACCTCTATGGCGTGTGTTTGGCAGGGCTGTCTTGTCTTATTAAGAAATTTTGACTGTACTAGCGGATTGTGAATCGGTTGTCAATTCTAGACCCATGTCCTATGTATCGGAACGTTGTGAAGACTGGTCCTTTTGACACTTTGAAAGTTCATCCAGGACAATCCAAATGTGGAAGTACCTGATCTAGATCGCATCAATGAAGTTAGTTAATCTAAGGGATTCCAGGACCATTAACATTGGCAGGATGATCTGAGAGGAAGATTTTGTTCAGAATACCTTGATCAGGTTTTGCAGCATTCGTGTAGAAACAGAACACTTTGTCGGAAGTTAAAGATAGGTGATGTAGGTATCGTTGGAAGTGATGACAACGGAAAGATGGACCGGCCTCTTCAAAGAATAATTGCTGTTTATCCAGGCCGAGATGGGGTAATCAGAATAGCGAGATTGAAAACTTAATCCGGGTAATTGGTCAGACCGGTCAAACGTGTGTATCCCATGGAAGCAAAGCCAGATTGTGTTCAAGATTAGTGTCCATGTTAGTCTGTGGAAGATGGGCCTTTCATCTCTCATTCAGTACCCAAAGGTTGTGCCACAAGGAGTGGAAGAAGAGTGAAGAAACCTTCCCGGTTATGTTTGTGACAGTTGTAATTTGGAAAGTAGTTGAGGGTGTGATGTATCATCAAAGGTGGGAGGATATTGCGTTCACCAAACATGTTATTTGAAAATTGTTTTGATTTCTCAAGTTGACAGTAAGAATTTTTTTTTTGTTGTTTTTTTTAGAAGGTGTGTTGTTGTACAATTGTAGCAGAAGGGGAATTATTAAATTGTGAAGTAAACAGATTACTAAGAAACATTGTTTTATTCGGTATAATGGAAGTTTAATTTTGGTTATATTCGAATCAGTTATATTTGTATCCCTAACAAAGCATATTTTGAAAATCCCATTTTCTTCATCGAGCAAGACCATGGTACTATGATTGTATATAATAATAACATTGTGTCGCCCGCTGAGAACAACCAGGGCGCGAAGCCCTATCAGACGCAGAAATAAGTGCAACAAATATATTTTTTTTACTTTTTGTTTACCATTGTGTGTATATTGTTTGACAGTTGTTTACCGCCAGGTTTGCTTGATAAGTGTTAGTGTGTTTACTTCACTGCCAGGGTCAGTGTGGTTTTGTTTATCTTTGCCCCATCAGACCGATTGTTAAGCGGTAGGGAATGTGCTAAAAGACAACCAAACAAATACCAGTAACTACACAGATAATGGCAGAGAAATGAGTGCGGCAAGCCAGAGGAGATTGTGAATAATTTATTTTGATTAAGTGTTAGTGTGAAAGGAAAGGGTGAATTATTTGTCGATAAATGTGGGTATGTAAAGTCAAATACAAGAATTTTGAAAAGTTACAGGTATTTGTGATGCAATAACATTAATAATTTGTAATTGCCAAAGTTTGGTTAAGTTGCTTTAAAATTTGTTGGTTCGTGACACGAAGAAAGTTCGGGGAATGAATATATAATGAGTTTACTCCTTTGGTGATTTTAATTTTCATATACCAATCACTGGAGGTATCTAGTATTTAAAGTGTTACTGGAAAAAAAAACTGTTTGCTAAATATAGTATAGAGAACCATATTTGAGTTATTAAATTTCTTAATTGTCATGGTTTATGATGTTGACTGCATTTTATAATACGTTTTTGTTGTAGGAGTGGGCGGCTAAGACGAGCGTTTAAGTTTTTGGGTGTGAAAAACACCGCTTGTGACGAATATATTTCGCGTAACGACGCTGAGGGCGAGTATTAATGGTTTAAATCAGTCGTTTTTATATTTTTGTTAAGTATTATTACTGGAAAAGTCCGTAGGTTAGTAAATATCGCTTTAAAAACGAGTAAGAATTAGTAATTTTGAATCTACGAGGTGAGAGGTCCGTGAGTGGCCGAGGCTCCGGCCAGACCTTCCACTGATCGGCTCGTGGGTGGGCCCTTGCCCAGACTATGCCGCCTCTTATCTCGTATCGGTCGGGGTGT